>JAUELE010269974.1:0-10011 GCA_031471655.1 Diodora aspera | reverse complement strand
GATTTCCAGTAACATATTTAATACATACAAGGTGTAACTAGTCTCTAGGGTGTATAAAATACTCATCACCCCTCTTTCAAGACCAGGGAGATTTCCAGTAGCATATTTAATACATACAAGATGTAACTAATTTCTATGGTGTATAAAATACTCATTACCCCTCTTTCAAGATATACAAGGACTATTTGTAACTATAAACACTTAGTTTATGTACTTGTTCATCTGTTAGCTTCTAAACTCCGTGGACTCCATTCACATGTATTTTCTTATTGTACTGTAATCAGGACTTGGCAGTTCACACCTCATGTCCAGTAAGTGTGACTACAGGTACAGGATCCTCCTTGCTAACCCACAGATTAGGTCTCATTACTCCCATGGGTCAGGTCATAATGAGCCGATTCCTGCTGGCAGGTGTGTCTACAATGCATATATTCATTGGTCTAACCACAAATGTGTGGTTTGACCATCAACCAATGAAAATTGAGGATACAATGTCTATTTCAGTAATATATCACTGGCATTCGTTGCGGATATAGCCTCCCTTTAGGAGGCAAAAAGCGATGTAAAATAAGCTGACTTTTAACTAATATCACTGGCTTTTGGTAGGTCACATAAGGTCATGCATACTAATGAGTTCAGCATCAAATGGCTGGGTATGACTACCTGGAGAGATGGACCATGGACTAGTACATGTAAGAGAGTGTGGTCGGACAGTGAATCAGGTATCAGTCAGTTGTGGGTTTGAATCCTTATTTTGGTCAGCTGATTTTCAGTATATATTGTCATTCATCTGAGAGATAAGAGCCCGGGTCATACAGCTGAAGTAATGCTGTAAGCTGTGGTAAGAACACAAAGAAAACCAATGAAAAAGATGTCTTCCTCTTTGTCAGAAGAAATATATTTTTGATAACAGATTTAGAGATTAGTTACGTAAGCTTTTTGTTGGTCAGCCTGAGGGAGAATAGGTGCCAAGTAATCTTACTCTTGGAATAAAAGTGAACCAAAATGGGAATCTTTAAATTTTCTTTATTCTAATCGCCTGGAAACTATCTTCTATCTCAGTGACAATCTTGAACTTGCACTTCATTATGACTAAAATATTGCCCATTGATAGGGGAAAACAATTTGATAAAACTTCACAGGAGAAATACTGAACTTCAGATTCAGCAGTTGTATTCAATATGCATCCATAAATAATCAGTCATGTCATCTTTTAAACAGTTCAACTTTGTTCATTAAAAGATTTCCTTAAAAAATCTGAATGTTTGTACTTTTTCCCAGCTGGAAATTCTGCACCTGTCAGCATGACCCTCAGGAGCAAGTAGACCACATTTATAGTGCCCTGCTTGTTAGGAAATGGCCCTTATCATGGTAGACATTATAGGGGGTATGTCAAACTCAAGGTCCACCTGTGCCCCATTAGTTTGAAACTGGAGATGTTGGCCAAAATTCATGCTGTTCAATGACTGTGATAAATAGCTGCTGTTCTCATCAGGCATAATCAGGGGGGTGGGGGGAGGAGGAGGGGGGAAGGTGATGTGTTTACTTGATGCTTGCTGGTTATATAGAGATATGGTCTTCTTCCCACTAACAGATTGCTACCTTTACAATGTATCACAAACTGAAAATCATATTGTTTAGGCTGGTGTCATTTATTGCGCAACAAACTTGCACACATAATTTAAAATATCTCCTGAGTCAAAAACATTTTCCGAGTTGGCAGACTACGCTGTTGATGAGTACAACTTGTGATTTTAGTTGGACCGTAATAATCACAACCAGGCTCTAGTGATTCATTCATGACTAAATCTGTTTTGCAGAAAGTATTCACAACTATCTAATTTTTCCATGATCGTTATGCAAATTCAAAGTTTCTTCAATCATTGAAGTCAAAAATGAAAATAAATGCAACATGCACAGTCACCCTTCTTCCGTTGTGATGGTTGTAAATCACCATGATCTCTTTGATATTGGTGATGTAATTTACATGACATGCATGATATTGAACACCTATCAAGCGTGATGAGGTCACTGTTTTCTATGGTTGACTGGTTAAATGACAAATTAATTTATATGATGATTACATGATCATTTCAACAGGGAAGGGGATTACATGTAACAGTAAAATTTACATTGAAACCTAACATAGTATTACTGATTTTAGTGATACATGGATAATACTCTTGATAAAGATGATGGTGGTGATGATGATGGTGGTGGTGATGATGGTGATGATCTTGAGTGTCCAGTGACCAACAAAAGTTGTTCAAGTCTGCTGCTCAACAGATATAAGGAAGAAACTTTCACGTTCAGGCTTGATTGAAAAGTTTGTGTTTGTAGATTGTATATGGAAAGTTTGTCTTGTACCTTGTTCAAGAAGTATGTCAAAATAGAAAAACGGTATTTATTTTATGTTTCGCTAATAACAAATATCTGGGCCACTTGCAAAGACTTCTGTATTGATTCTCAAGGAAAACGTTAAATTGTATTTGTCAGTTAAAAAAGTCTAATCATTTCAACTTATTGTTCAAAAATGCTTCCTCAGTAGTCCATTTTATTCAAAGTTTCACAAATCAATTTTAATTTGCAACATTTCATCAACATTTCTTGCTTCCACTGGCGAACGTTATTTATCATATATTCAAGGATCTGTAAATTGTCATAAATTTATTAGGTTTCCTGGATTGTGACATTGTTCAAGAATAAATGAATATGATAAAGGGGGATAATCCAAAAACCAGCATCTCTCTCTCAATCACGTTGCGGCTCACTGAAGGTTTGTTGGCAATGAGGGGACTAGAGCTGAAGTCTGACACATGCATGTGTAGCATTTTCAGTCTGAGGTGTACATCAGGATGCACCAAATCAAATAAACCTACTTCCTACAATTTACTAGGCTTCATGCTTGCATTTGAGCCCCTTCCTCCCAATTTCACAAAATCCTAGATCCAGCCCTGTTTGTTGTTATAAAACTGAAAAAAGTAGGGCTATTTGTTTTACAAATTTAAAAATGTTTCAAAAAAAAGAAATGATATGTTTGCTGTTAAAAAAAAATATTTCAAAAACAGTATTTATAAAAATACATTTGGAAAGTTATGATTTGTGGTACTGATTTTTAGGCTCTGAACGACTCCCTTCAAAACACACTTGTCCTGGCAACAACATAGAGTCTGCTGTTTGATCTGTGTTGATGTAACATGACAGTAGCCCAGGAACTGATTTATGTGTGTGAGTGAGTGAGTCAGAGTGTACACAGAAGCACGAGGAAGCTGATTGGTCAGCTGATCAAAGGTTATTCCAACAGGCTGACCACCATGAGAACCAACATGTGACCAGCACCCATTGATCCAGATTTTATGATAAATGATGGTAACCAATTTGCTCAAGTGGAAAATAAATGGATAGTCGAAGCGATGGATTGATCCTCATTGCCTTTGTTTACACAAGAACATTTGCTCATTACACACAATTACCAGTTAGATTTGATCTGAAATGAATATTTTATTGACATATTCTTAATATTATACATAATTCAGATCTGTTAATTTAGAATGTTAAAATTTAGGATACTTAAAATGTATTTGGCCAAACAAAGAAAAATGTTGTGGTTACAATTATGGTTGAAATAATGACCCCAGCGCGCGGTGGTAGTCGATATAACCTGCGAGCGCTGTGCACGAGCAGTTTGTATCGACTATCACCAAGCGTTGGGTTATTATTTACCATACACCAAGCGGAGGTCGCGGTTTGTTTTCTTTCACACATGTCGCGTAAAATCCTGTACCATGTGGTATAAGATCTTTTGTTTTTGAAGTTGAAAAGTACCCTTGCTATTTATGCTCATGTGGGTTATCTGATAACCTGCGTGCGGCTTGGTTATACAATTTTAAGAACCTGCGTATAACCCTACCAAGTGGTGTATACCTCTTTACCACTGATGGTAGGTAGGTTGGAATATTAAAGGTGTGAGTCAGGCAGTGGTCAGTGTGACAGCCCTGTAATCTGCCAGCCTGTCTTTTAGCCTGGAGATTGACTCCTGACACCAACATGATGTAGGTGACACTATGCTGACATGGCTCAACAATTGTCAAAACCCACAATAGATCCAAAATCACTACCGGTAACTCTGAATTTAAAAAAAAATGTTTTAGCAAATACCAAGCAGCTCAACATTGCTGAAAGCCTGTGGATTAAGAAACTCAACACTGTGTGGCGTGCTGGTTTGAATGAATACTCCCCAGGTTGCGGAAGTGTGCATATAACTCATTTTTATACCCTTCAGTTTTATACTTGTCATTTATCGGTATAAAGTTCAATTGACATGTTGTATTATATTTTATCCAATTAATATTGTATATCCCATTTCTAATGCAAAGTTACCTTTCTATTGTCACTGTTTGCTAAGTAAGTACAATATAGCAACATCATTGTATTATGATGTCATGACGTCATTATAGTATCATCTTTGGTCTGTGACATCATAATATCAGTTCCAACTGTCTTTCCTCATAGCTGTGTAGATATTCCTGAGGATGTCAGCATGAACTGTCAGTTGCAGTTTCAAACCATGTGTGTGTGCTGCCAGAAATAATGGAGTTTATACCATAATTCAGGGCTTACTTGGGTAACCGGAACTGTGACATGTTTTTTAGGCCTGATGTATTTGCAGACTCTGAGTTATGGTAAAAAAAAGTTAATTATTTCATCTGACTTTTACAGTCTAGCTGTCAAAATGGTTTTTTTTGATGTTTTTACTTCAAATTTCTGAACCTTTCGTGAGGTTTTGTCACAAAATTGTTCAAGCTAGATTACATAAATGTTCATAAATTCTGAAATTAGAACAATAATATGTTTCCTAATACTCTGAATACTTGCCACCAGGAAACACGGATCGACTGGAGATACCGATGATTTTTCGAAAGGAAAGCGCTAATTTTCAGATTTATATGTACTGTGAACGAACAATAAGGACATTTATTTCTGTGAAGCTTCCGGGAATGATATTGGCAATATGTCACTATGTTTACATGACATATTTACTTTCTTGTACAACAATGTGTCAAAAAGTATATTGACAAGTCAGCTGATTGTTATTGACCCTGACATTGATTATCTTGTCTTTATATAATGGAGGATGATGTTCAGCAGAAAGTTGCGCCGTGTCGCCATTAAAGGGATCATTTAACAGCACTGCTGTGATAATGACTGGATATTGGGGAAGAAATTGATTTTTTTGGCCAAATGTAAACAGAAAAAATGTTCTTGTTGATTTCCATATTGTTTTCCGGTGAAAATATAATGTGGGGGTAAATGAACTTGAAAAAATCAATGTAATGGACCTTTTGCAAGAAGGAGAAAGACAGCAAGGATCACTTAAGTGTGTGAAGAATAGCTCAGTTTTGTAGTTGTAATGATGAAAGATGTATGAATTTATGAGTGAAATGAATTGTAGCATTAATGGTGATTCATTTCAACAAATTGGAATGAAACTGATGGTTTTAGGTGGTTCAGTGGCTGAGCAATATTTCTTTCATTACCGGTAATGCATTGAGAGTTTGGAGAGGCTGGTGATTTCACAGAGCTAGGTTTTCTGAAATACACAAATTCATCAAGATATAAGGAATGCTCTGATTTCTGAGAAAATGTCATCTACCAGTTTATGAGGAAGTGGAGACTGTTGTTGAGACTACAAGAGCAACAAGGGGAACTTCATTCCGAACCTCTCTCAGTAGGCTATAGGCTATATCATAAAAATGTCAAAGCAGAAATTACTTATTCTTTACCAGTTGATGATTTTGTCTGTTCATTGACTCATCTGTCCAAACGATGTTGGTAGAGCATGGTGAGTTAACTCACAACCTTTCTGATAATAATTTTAAAGTTGAGCTATGACCTGTGCTGTGACCGTACTGAGCATGCCCACTCTGAGCATGCAACTGCGGACAGAGGGATGGCAGGTTATATAGGACTGTATGTCCCAGAAATAATAACCTGCCTCTGATTGTACATATATTTAAGGAAATTTATAGCCTTAATTAGGGTCTTGACAAAAGTCTCGTCATGAGGTTGCAGTGGTGCTCCAATCACTTAGACTTGCAATTCTCATAGACTTGCAAAGTCGTTGAAATAAAGAATATTACTGACATTGTAAACAGGCCTTCAAATGTTAATGAAAGTGTCTGGTGAAGGCATGAGTGTGAACAAGGGCATTATTTACAGGAATGCTGTCCAGATTGTGTCTGTCAGGGATGCCAGAAAGGCATTGACAAGCTAGACAAATAAACAAACAAGTTCTCAAGCAATTGACATGGCTCTCGGTTTCAACAATACAGTAAACTTGATGAGGCAGTTCCACAGCATTAAAATGGCCATTTGTCTCTGTTTAGCATGTCAAGGATATTTGTACTCACATATTTTGGTGTATAAACATACATGCTGCCTCACCAAAATACTAAAGCAAAATAATTGTAAATTTTGAAAAACAGGATTAGGAAATAATTCAATTTCAGTGCGAGTTTTTAAAAAAAATTAAATAAAAAATAACATAAGCTTTTTGATTTTTGGAAGAAAAATTGTGAAATGGTCAGTCTTGTACAGCTAAGTTAAAGTTTAAAGTCAGCTTATGTTAGGTCGCCTTTTGCCCCATTATAGAGGCTATATCTGCGATGGAGGTCTTGTACAACTGGTCACATCTTGGGAATGAAGATGTGACTAGTTGTACAAGACCTTCGTTGCTGATATACAACTCTTGTACAACTAGTCACATCTTGGGAATGAAACGAAGGCTGTCAATTGGCTGAAACAGCTGAAAAAGTCAAGCATGCATGAAATATTAGTCTTGTCAGTGATAGTTTCAGATTTTATCAGTAATCAAAACCCAAGCAGCAAGAAGATAAACTCTCTTTTCCCCAGCAGACTCAGAAATGTTTGTGAATTAGGTCAGTGAACCCTTGTTCCAATTAAGGACGAAAAAGCCTTCGAAATGAGGTGGTAATTTATGCGTTTTTAAAATTAAATTGTTTGACTGAAATTAATTGTTTTACTGATCTTTCTAAAAAAATTGTTAGTGATTGACCATTTTATAGTTAACAATTTTAGACAACAATTATAACTGTTACATCAAACTGAGGTTACACTGTACAGCTGTTGTATCAACAAAGTTGTCTCGATAATGGAGATAATGAAAAAATGTCCACATTGAGAAGACTGTGAGAAGACATTCTGTAGCAGTCGGAATGGACACATCTGGTGGACATAATCTTTGGAAATTGCAATAATAATTCTGGTGATTCATCTCAGGTTTTCTGTGTTTATAACTGAATGATAAATAGTTGTAAGGATATCCAGAGATAATATATGATGCTAGTCATACTGACGTTTCATAATTAGGCCATCTTTTCAATCTTGATATGATTATCTGTATGCTGTTGCACACAATGTTTATCAAAGAAATTCAGGAAATGAATGGTCACATATTAAACATGCTGTGTTTTGTAACATTTAGGATAAATTTAAAGTTGTATGTTTGGCAGTACGTTTGGCAGCAATGTTCAGATTTTAACCCAGCAGTCCAATATATTTGCCAGTTTGTGAGTTTGAATCCCCAAAAGAGTTTGCACGTTCAGGGTGGTACCAAGGGGCAATGGCTGAGTGATCAGTAATAACAAAACTATACATTTGAGCTGTGTTTGTGACTGCGTCAGGAAGTTTAGATTTTTGATAATCTATACGTGTGTGTTAATAGGAACTCTGTTCTGTTTATCTTGGTTTAATGAGCTTCTTACCCATGAGACAAGATTCCTTGCTGGAGATAGCGGAGGTATACAACAACAGGCCTGGAATACCTGCTTCTGCCAGAATCACGTCAAACACTGTTATGCCAAATGGAAGATAAAAGTATTACTTTCCTGAAGACAAATGCAAACAAAGGATGCCCGTCTGTCTGATGTTCACAAGATTTATACGATGTTCTGTTTGAATTTCTTATGAGTTGTGAGTATCTCAGCCAAAAGAACAATCAGCAACATCTCAATACTCCTGGCTTGCAAGTGACTGGTGACGTAACCTTCAGCTCTGAGTCCTAGGTTTGAACCTCCCATGGTCAGCTTTTGTTGAGATGAAGCTCTGACATTGATGTGCTTATACAACATAGAGACTGCTGATGGTGTTGAACTGATAATCTATAGTAGCATCTCCTAAATTTTCAGATAGAAAAGTTTGTGTTATTTTTTAAATTGCCTGTATATTATTTTGACAAAAGAAAAGTTGACAAATAGAAAACATTGTCTGTGAAATTTAGACTATTTTGTTCACAAACAGGCTGCTATTTTAGACCAGTTGTTGGTTATAGGTTAGATTTGCAATAAAATTTAGCAAATCTAGCACTACCTTTTGGCAGTGTCTGAGAAGATATGTTATTTGTAAATGATTTTTTTAATATTTAAAGAAAATGTGAGTAACTAAGAATTTCCTCAGAGACTTTGGCAAGTCTAGTTGTGGGTGTTTTTGTTGGTAACAGATAATCTGTAAGACTCAGTGATTGCAAATTGCATATTAATACAAAAGATATTGTTACTGTTGGTAATGAAAATATTCAGTGTGCAACATAGACACAGATGGTGTCTTTGTTTGTTGTTACAACATGTTGCATTCCAGAAAACCCAAGTTCATTCAAGTACATCACATGAAAAGACGTTATCAATTTATTGAAATTTATTTGGGATTTATCGGAATATGTATGTCGTGCTACACAGCTTGTTGGAATAATTGGCCTCACATTTAAATATAGCAGCCGTATGTGCTTTAACAATAACTTTTACATGATGTGATTTGATTTGTTGAGCCCCAAAACTTATGTTTCATTGTTTTGCTTTATGAATATTTATGCTTCAGGCTTTGTCTCACAGTGTCAGTTGGACAATGACTCTTGGTTTAGAGCAGGCCTTGATCTAGACTGATGCCAGTTTATGAAATTTAGTTTCTTTTCTTTCATTTACAGATATTTTAGGTAGGCATATTGAAGTGAGCCAAGTCTCTTAAGTAAAGACAGTGACAGGGTCTGTCAGACAGATATGTCTGGATCAACTGTGGCCTGTTCAATTCTATTTGAAAGTGTTATTTTGTTTACCTTTAATTCATTTCTGTGTATAAAATGTTGTCATCATGACAATTTCGATAAATATATGACATTTGAACCATATATTTTAAGGATGAAAGAATTATTATATTGTATGAATTAATTTTCATACCTCAATAATTCTTATAATCTTTGTCTTAAAAACATTATATCTGTGTGAAACAAATTTCAGTGCCTGAAGTAATGTTGGACTCGGAATATGAATACAAAACTAGGGCTGAAAATGGAACATTAGTTGAACTTGTCCGCTCTTATTTCCAGTGAATTAATTGTTCTTGCATGTAGTTAATTAAATCAGGAAATAAACAATGCCCAATCTTGGAATTGTATCTTCCGTTTGTCTTGAAGAGGGCGGTTGTATCTGGAGACAAAGGGGTGATGGACAGTTGCGTAATTCCTAGGTGAAATGTGCGTGACATCACAGAAAACTAGACACACTTGAAAGAGATAAGGTCATTAGTTTAGGATACAACTCGACAACCTTTCACTGGAAATTAAAGAATTTAGTTTTTGTGGGAACAGAACAAAAGATCTTGACTGGCAAATTTAATTTAGGGGCCAGCAAAGCAAAAGTGAAGGAGGATTGAGGCAACGACTCTCAGACAAGCAGTTAAATATACAGGCTGGCTTGACATGTAAGTTTGAATTATGCAGGAATTAAGTGTAATACTCAGTAAGTCATTAAGCATGTATTTGATACTATTATGTAATTATGCCTGAAGAAGATTGTAATCAAAACGTGGGTAGGTCAGATATTTTCTCAATGTAAAATTTGTATCTCTTTTTAACTCAGCAGGTTTATAAATATAAGCAAAAATGGTGTGGGATTGCATTTAAACCCAGTACCACAAGAAATGGTCGTCAATTTTAAAAGT
>JAUELE010269963.1:0-10011 GCA_031471655.1 Diodora aspera | reverse complement strand
TACGGAAAATTGTAATGACTCCCCAACCCCGGTTGGGTTTTTAATTTTGGTTGTTGGACCCCCCCCCCCCCTTTCCAAAAATCCTGGACCAACCCCTGGCCCCACGCTTGTTTTTCCTTAACTCCAGTGTAAGCTCAGTGACTGGCGAATTTCAGAAACCCGACATGCAGTCTGGCTGTCAGTACTTAAGGGCGGGTGTTAAATTGAAGCTCTTGATGATGATGATGATGATGAGGGTGATGATGATGATGATGATGGTAACATGTTTCCGACTGAGGAGATGTATGAGTAAACCCTTGTCATCAGTGGCGGACCAAGAAGCATACAGGAACAATTAAATTTAATATTCCACACACTGAATTTTATGTAGCTTACTTTGGAGCTGTGTCTAGACTTGTTCAAGATCACAAGTCATGGTATTGAAGACTTAAACTCACGCACGTCTACGATACTCCTCACTGCTTAGCAATAACCCAGATAAGACGAATTAAGGAAATGCAGTAACGCGTTTCCCCGATAGTTAGGTGTAATGAGGCTATATTGTCAGTCTTAAAGATCTTGACCTAAGTCCAGACAGAGCTAAGGGACAAGAAACTCAGCCCATAGTTCCATCTCGTCAGCCGGTAGATTAACTTCTGACATTGTCTTGATAATGTGGTTAATCCCGGATTGGTCACTTCGCCCACAGCAATAACAGATCTGGACCGTCGAAACTTTTGTAACTGTAAATTTAAACATTTTGCGAATATTGCACTCGGAATGTTTCACAGGACGTAGGAACTGTAATATATTTTAAATGTTTTAAAATGCGAATTGTATATGTCTACAGCTCAGAAGCACCTCTAGAGCCCATTCGTAGCTACTCGTCTCTTTCCGTGACCGGGAAGAGGACTGCTATATGCTTGTTGAGCCGACATGAGAGAAAAGTTCCCATGGCGGCGGAATGACATGCCGAGTGTTACCAAGCGAATTCGTGGCGCATGTTTAGAAGTGATATGACCAAATAGTTCCATTGAAAGTTTTTCTTTTATCTAATTTGTTTGAATGGTCGTTTATAACACACATGTGCTTATCTGTTACGTCTGTAATTCTATGATTTGTGGGGGTATATTTAATAACATCATAATATTATCAAGCGAAGGCGCCAAGCAACACAATTCAGAGTTATCTTTCCTTAAAGTAGGGTTTGAGATCCAAGATAGGAGATCTTAAGATGGAAACCACGAACATTTGACAAGCAAAATACACACATGGTTTCGTCGTACCCTGTCGTTTCCTGCATTTACCCGATGGGAGGGCTGAGGTTTCCCGTACAGTACCCCCCCCCCCCCCTCCCCTGCTCTGACTCCAGCCGTGGATATACACGTAATAAGAAAATAAGAAATGCGTCGATGATCGACTACATCACCGGTATTTTTCGTGCGTTAAATTTCTTTTTATTTGTTTTTTTCTTTCAAGGCAGTGTTCTCGCTCGGCAGCAAGTTTGACTCGATGTCAAGTCAACTTTACTCTTTCATTACTATTCCGCTTTAAATGGCGCCTAGTTTATCTTCATTTTTCTAGTTGTCTACGGAAACGGCGGGGGTGGAAGCTGTCGCGCTCCCGACAGCTGGTCACGTGACATTCGATCACATGGCATTGATCGAATGAATTCACTGGCTTATAATTGTCGGGATGCGTTTGTGCTAATTGTTCAGTCCATACGCTTTCAAGAACCTACAAAGACCAATGTATGTAAGATCTCGTGTAGCCATCGACGGTTTCTATTTAAGTCCTGTTGCTCTCCGCTGACATTTACAGGAATTTCAAGAATAAAGGAATATATGTGTCAGTTTTTACGAATAGACACACTGAGTTTAGCCTGTATCAAAAAGGTCCAGATTTGCGAATTAGAACGAATGAATCGATGTCAAATATGGCTATAGATTTTTCGAGAGTGACATTTGCTAAGTGATTTTCGTCGTTCATTATATGACTTAGAACTTTCTGACTTTGGTTACATTATGTCTCAAACCTTAGAGGCAAATGTCTCTTACTTGACCGCACAGGAAACACGATCAAAACGTCTTGAAATATTTTCGTCTCTGTCCAGGGAGTCAAAAAGTTCAAGATGTATATTTAGCGTTGGACGTTCGACCTAATGCAGATATCATATTTCTTCATAGATAAAATCTTGAAGGGTAAATTAGATATTAGAGACTTTCTCTAGTTTCCTTTCCGTCCCTCTTTTTTCTTAATTCTCATTATTCACCTGGGTGTCGTGTCGTGTTTAAAATGTCTATAATCATGCTGTAGCCTTGTCTCTGTCTCGAGGTCATCGAAAGCAGTTTCGAAAAAGATATAGATACATGTTGCATGTAACAAAACATTCGGGTTCAGCTTTCGTTTGTGATATGAACTGTATTTCGTTTAATGACATGTGGACGAGACGTACGTCTATAAACATAGTTCCGGTTTAAGTAATGTTTCCATTTACAAAGCTCAATCTGACGCAATACCCAAAGCCATGTCTTCAGACCCTGTGGTACAAGGCGGTTTCACTCAGATTGATACGAAAGTCAAGTCAAAGTAAAAAAAGGTGTATTTTATTATGAAGGCTATTGGCCCAAGTACAACATATAATACATATAATGATTAATAAAATGTTGCAAATCTTAGTCTGTATAATTACAAGAGCTTGTATTACATATGTTGCACAGTTACGAAGGATAGATGTTGGTTACACGAAAAAAAAAATCTGAAATTTCATAACAATCGGGATGCTGAATATAATATCAAGAGGTAAGTGTTTTTCGTAGATAATTAAAAGTTGGACGTACCGAGAGAAAATAAACTCGTCCTACGAAAGTGGTTTTTAAAGGAGGTTATCGATTAACGATTCGACAGATGTTGATAATTAGTTGATGCAAATGTGTATTTCAAACTGGGCTTATTGAAATTGCAAATATTGGCGCGCTGGTCTATACTGACGTCCAAAATAAAATAACCAAGATTTTGAGAGACTACTGAATAAATTCACAGATGCGTTGGATATACAAGAGATATCCCTTCAAGACTTGGAAGGTTTATGTCAATCAAATTACACTCGCCGAAATACAAGCATCACTTTGATCAACTATGGCATAAAGACGTAAGGGAAAATAATTGAAATTATTTGCTAAACTTTGTTTTGGACGTCAGTATAGATGATTTAGATCTTGCCAAGGACCACATTTCGAGGTCATAAAGCCAAAGTTAATTGCCGATAATTAATTACGTTCTATTCACAGTTTTACATGTAAATGCTCAAAAGGTTGCAAATATTGGCTCGCTGGTCTTGATGTGGTAGATCTTGCCAAGACCACATATCGAGGTCATAAAACCAAATCTTCGATAAGAGCGTCTTGCGTTCTGTTCTCAGTTAAACATGTAAATGCTCAAAATGTTACCAACTAGTCACATCGGATCACCGGGTCAAAATACGTTTTTGTTTTGTTTGAAACTGTTCTTTCTTTGACGAAACTATTCTGCTACGTTTTAAGCTGCATGTCACTCTGGAATTCGAATATCTGCCTTCGGAGTCAGAATTCAGATTTTAAAATAAATTCAAAGTCATAATAATGTGAATATACAAAACTAAAAAAGAAGTTATTAATTTAAGATGCATTGACGTCACCAGAGCGGGTGTCACCCGGTGCGGTGACGCATGGTGTCACCCCCACCAGCCCCTGGATATCCTCAATTTTGGTGATTAAAAAAGGGTGAACTTTTATGTGAAACTTGAGGATTCTCCACCAAAAATATTAATCAGGCTCCACAAGCTCATATTTCACCCTTACGTCCTTTAAAATTTAGAGACAGTTCTTAGGGTGTCATACTCTCAGACTCCAACAATTAATGATGGTGTTATGGGTAGAACAAAAACTAAGTTCAATGATTAGGGAAAACCATGCATAAATTATGCAAATGACCAGCTGGTGGTGTCATCCGTTGCGGTCCGCTCTCCCGCCCCGCCCCTTCCAGGTAGCCAGCCCATATACCCTGGAATTTCTCCTATTCACGAGGATCGTCTCGAGGCCGACGTGTTGACCAATCAGTGAAACTTTCATAGCGAAAGCTTGCGTCCAATCATTTGGTGCGTCTCTCCTAACACTCGGCGAAGTAAAGACGTTATGTGTATACATTTATCAAGAGTTACTTCTCGTGCAGTGAATGCTACATTTCATTGGTTGTCTATATTTAGCAGATTTTGACTTTCCATACACACAAACGACTATGGTGAATAGGAGTACATCCAGGGTATATGACGGACCGTTGGAGGAGTCATACATGCCCTGGATTTCGAGGATAAGCAGCTAACTAACAGAAAAGAAATGTGCAGGTTATATGCCTCAAAAAACATGCAAAGGTAGGCTATAATCAGTCTTTGGTTTTTCTTGCCCAGTTACACGACATCAGCTCATCATTTTCAAAAACCAAATGAGCCCTTGTGTTTCCCGTCGATAATAGTCTCGTTGACGTTCGGTCAATGTTTGTTTTTATCGCTGTCGAAGAAACGAGGAATTAAGATGCCAACAACCTGTGTCACAGGCATTTGTAGAAATTCAGCAGTAAGTTGATAGTCGGACATGGTATTGAAAACAGTTAACAACGTAAATGGTTTATTGTTGTCAGCGAGACAATTTCATGTATTTTTCAAATAGAAGCCATCGTTCATTTAAGACATACTGTAAACATCTGCTAACACTTTGAACTAACGGTGAGAAAGTTTAACTGTCGGTGTCCTGGAAATGTAGAAATTAAAAAAATACAGTGAAATCCGGATAAGTAAAACTTCAAGAGTCCAAGGATTTTTCTACTTATCTGATATTTTACTTATCCAAACCCCGCCAAGCAGTCACAATAAGAAACAAAGATGAGATAGGTCATGCAATTACCAGGCTTGTCCAAAGTTTTTATTCCACCAGTTCTTCTTGGCACACGAACACATTAAGCACCATTGAAGTCTTTACGAACAATTGCAATATAAACAAACGTAATGAAAACACTGCAAGCTGGGTACTGCAAGCTGAGTCAGTGAGTGTTAATTGGGATGATCACTTGTGTACTTTACATATCCGATGGCGTTTACCCACTTAATTGATTGAAAAACATTTTAGTTATCCAAATTTTTTACTTATCCGTATGAAGCTAATGCTAAGCAAAGAAGAAACACGTCGGGACCACAGAAAATGATTTACTTATCCGGATTTTACTTGTCCGGATTTCACTGTATATAAACTCGAAATGATTACCAACAAGTATTAGGTCAGGGGCCGTATTTATATAATTTCTTAGAATGCTTGAAGTTGGATACGTGTTCCCAAGGCCAAAATATGGTCGATGCGTTCTGTGTGAAAAAAAATAACATAAACTATCAATCAGACATTATAAAAGTGATTGCCCAATTAAAAAACGCTTGTGGTCACGTGCTACGTTTACGAAGGAAACTTTGAAGATTAGCCGGAAAATTCGAATACATAATATTTCACCCCGGGGTGAAGTATTCACAGACGGCTTTTCAAAAGGTTATTTAACCGACAGCCATGCTATATCTTTTGTCCATTATTCGTTGTATGTTCATTATTTTATGTATATTTATCATTCCAAAGGTTGTTTCTGAAAAGAAAACAATGAGTTTGACCACGTATCCAACTTTAATACAGACAGTAAGCTGCGAAGTTGTTCGTTGTCTTTTAGCCTTGAGGTAAGACCCTGACACTCCAGTGATATAGCTAAAAAAATGATAAAATCCCAGTTAAATCCAAATCTCCCCATTTCCTCTCTTGTAGCATACTATAATGTCATGATGGCAGATCAACAGCAGTCGATCAGTCTTGATGATGATGGGTTCAAATACTGCTTGGGCCAGCTTACTCTTGTGTCTTAGAAAGTGTCATCATCGGGACAATATAGCTGAAAGATTGCTGATAACACCAGTACCCTCATTGAGGATCTTCTTCTGATATGGTGCAGTGGCGTTAAGCGTAAGTTGAACAGCTAAGGACCACACAATCTGCAGGGAATAAGTTTTCAAACTTTGTGAGATCATCTGGTGTAATTTTTTAAATGGGCCTCAAAGCCTTACAAGTTTATGATCTCACACAGTCTAACTCCAACACTGCTATGGTGTTATGTATGCAGAATTTCGGTGCATCTTTCATATGATGGAGCATTTTTGCTGAAAGATTGGTACAGTAAGAAGATGTTATCAACTAGATAAAACTCAATTTCTGTTTCCTGTTCACAGGCAGATCCAAGATTTTGGAAAAGGGGAGGGTGCATGATGTGATTTGGGAAACAAGGGGTTGCAGACTGCAGAGTAGACTTTTGTCAAGATCCCAAGTCAAGGCATAGAAAACTGCACATCTCACTCTAACATAGCCATCTCTGCTTAGCCCCTCCCCCTTCCCTACTCTGTGTTGTTATGACAGTAAGGTATACATTGACATGACATGAATTTCTTACATGACACTCTGATGTATTTCTGATAACAGTAAAACCTATACCTGTTATTTGATATCTTACAACAAATATTTAATTAGGCTCTTTTGCAAATCATAAATAAGACATTAAAATGAAATATTATACATTAGTTGTACTTAAATGGTTGTACTACATCTATAATGCATGTGAATTTTAGATATATATTCCTTAGTTATTTATGAGAAGTATTATCTTGAAGATGAAGAGTAACTAACGTATTCACTACCCCAACAGAGCCGTGTAATGATGGTAGTTATGACTGGTCATAAAGCCTTGAATAAATGAGATTGACAGCTCACCTTATCACCCAACAGCTAATATAGACAGCCCTTCCTGTGCTATAGACAAGTAAGTCAGTGATATTGACAAGTGTACATTATATATTGATTTCAGGCCAGTGATGTCTGACCAGATGTTATACTAATCAAAATAAGGAAAGGTTTATGGATGTCTTATGTGGTATTACAATGCAGTGAATCTGTTCATTCATTTTATGTGATAGCATATGATTCCGCTTTAATTTGCTTTCTGAAAAGTATTGGACTTTGCTTGGTAATGTTAGATGACTGGCCAATATTTTCAGGATGAATGGAAAGAAAGTCACAGGAAAAAATGTCCCCGAAAAAAAGTCACAAATTTTGCTAGGAAAAAAAATCACAGAAAAAAAACATTTTTCAAAAATACAGTAAACAGAAAATTAAACAAATTTAACACATGTATTTGGTGACAATACATGCCATTTGGCTATGGTATGGATATATCATGCTGGAATTACTCATTTGTGAAAAAATAAAAGAGAAATTATGAAACTTCACATGATGTTGTTTATTAAAGACGAATATTTCACCACTGTGAAAGCACTTAGGTCAGTCATCGATGAGAAGGGGCAAGGAGATTCATGTCATCTTCTGCTGATTCTTGTTGAATTCTGCCTATGCAATCTGGTCATCAACATTGACTCAATTCTCAAGTGGAGCCACTGGGTGTGACCTGGTGAAATTTAGAAAGAATAGACCCCCAGTAACCCAATGCTTATCATACAAGGCAAATAAAATGGAGATACAGTTTTATGGAGAAATGCAAACTTGCAGAGTTCGCTTGTCGATATTCAGGGAAAAAAACATGATGGTTTGCCAAAAAAAGGGGGGGGAGTGCACCTGTCTCTCACCTCCACCCCCACCTCCACATCTCCCACCTCCCTGGATCAGCATCTGCTGTGTGAACACTTGGGGCTTCACTTCATTCCTGAACCCCTCAATCACCCACATCTTCAGACATTTTCTTGGGACATAACCTTCAAATATACATCATACATACAGACGAATTAGGTTGTCACGCTTCGTTAGGCAGACTAATCAACATTTTTGTGAAACATCTCCGTAAATAAACATAGGGTGAGTTGAAAAACTCTTTATATTTATTGTTCTAATTGAGTAGAAGTTTTAAAATCTTGATAAACTCCCTAACTCTCAAAGTGTTTTGACTTGGCAAGACTTTCACTGGCTATAAATTAAACTCTTCTTTTGATGTGAAGAACACTAGAGATGTGAACCAAATCTTGTTAGTAGCTTGAAATTCTTTGTGAAATATTTGTTGTAACACACTCCGATTAAAGAATGTTTTCAAGTGAACCCTCTCAATAGTTTGTGTAAAATGTCAGAAATAGAAGCGAGCATTTCACGCGATTTATGGCTTCATTAAAAAGCTATAAATTTTGGCATGTTTAGGCTTCTTTAACAATACTTTCCTTTAAGAATGACAACCGCAGTCATTAACGTAAGTGCTTTGACTTTGCTTAGGTGAAAGGTGAACCGAAAAGCCTTGAAAGTTGTGTGAATTGTCAAAGGCTTAGGAGTTTTTGTCATATTTTAATTTAATGTATTCGTGAACTGATCTGAACTGCCTTGCAAATATGTGGTTTAGTTCGAGCTCTGTTGTTGACAGCGGAGGACATTTCCATTTAATTAGAAACAGATTTGGATTTAAATCTTGCTAGTTTTTACTTCTGAAGATTCTTGAAAGAAGGTTACCAACTTTGATTTATATCTGACCTTGAGTCCTACCATGGGTCAAATGAGTTTAAAAGGGGGGGGGGGGATTTATGTCATCTTCTGATGACTCTTGTTGAACTCTGCCTATGTAATCTGGTCATCAATGTTAACTCAATGTCATGTAGAGCCACCCGGTGTGACTTCTTGAGAGTGACATAGTGAAATTTAATTTAGAAAGAATGGAACCCCAGTAATTCAATGCTTGTCGTACAAGGCGAATAAAATAGGGATCTTTTGCTATCACCTTTTTTTTTTTATAAATTATCTTTTCTATCCATTATTAAATTTTATTTGGGATTACATTTCCTTGCAAAGTAGATACTCTGCTGTGCCCCAAACCCGTACCCTCGGTGCGCACCTTGCATATCACATTGTGCTATGGTTAAAATATGATCCTTGCAGCATAAACCATCTTCTAAGTTCTCAAATGGAGCCACGATATAGCACTGGTATTGCTGGTTAATTGCAGAAAGTCACATTAAATATTTAATCAGTCATCATTCTTGGCTCTTATTTAATTTCTGTGGCATGCTGCTTTTAAAGTTTCATCACTTTTTATTTTGATACTACAAATAACCTCTGTAAAAATTGAAGCAGCATGTTTCAGTAACCCTTCTGAATCTGCTCCTTTATTCTAATACTCCTGTTAAAATCCAACAGGACAAGGAACTAACATTTGTTTTTTCAAATTTCAAGAGAAATTTAACAAGCAGTTAAAATGGCTGGTCTGCTTTAAGCTCCGTTTGAAGAGACATTAGTCACAAAGAGCTGAAATACACCAAACATTTAGTTTTGAGGATATAAACAGAGTTTTATGTGCAGGACTTTCAAATTAATAGCATCAAAGGTAGTGTAAAAAGTCTTCTTTGAAAGTCTAGGGTATTTATTTTAACCCTTTTATATAATTTTCTTTCTGCCGGCTCTTTGCAGTGCTTCGAATGACTAACTTAACAGCCAAGTGAAAATTGAGCTTTCTGAAGACGTCTTTATATCCCTAAATATAAGCATGAAGTGGAGGGGTATCATCGGGCAGCATTGAAAGAGCTTAATATCTAGATAACAAGGAAGAGAAGTTGTCAAATGAACACCAGCCTAACTGGTGAATCCGGTTTTGGTATTTGTTATGTATTTGATAGTTGTCTAGAGGTGGCTTCAGTTTGATAAATACCGGTAATGGATTTGGTTTTATAGTCTATAAGTTTGACTAAAATTAAAACAACAAAACTGATCTCAGTTACATATCGAGGGTAAGGTTCCAAACTGTTGTATCTCAAAATCATCAGTTTTCAGGAGATCCAATAAGCAACACTACTAGGGAATGATTTTATTAAATAGATTTGACAGGATCATATTATAGTACTCTGTGCCAAATATCTTGATTATTAAATAGATTTGACAGGATCATATTATAGTACTCTGTGCCAAATATCTTGATTATTAAATAGATTTGACAGGA
>JAUELE010269952.1:0-10011 GCA_031471655.1 Diodora aspera | reverse complement strand
ATGTATGTACCTACATAACATGTGTGGCGCAAGGATGTAAATATATATTTAGCTGTGTTTAAACCACCAATAACCACTTCCCGCATGAAAACACAATATGATTATCTCCTGAATGAACTTTAAAAGAATCCAGATATTATTATGAAGGAGGCAGACAAGGGAAGTGCCATTGTAATGATGGAATGTCAGCATTATGATAAAATGATGGATGTGCTAGGCAACTCAAATTACTCTAGTCTACTGAATGTCAAACGAAAGGTATTAAATCTCATATAGACAAATGCAGTAACGATCTTACAGAGGATGAGTCTGATTATTTGAAAACGTATGATGCAAATACAGTCTACTTCTGTGGCCTACCGAAGATTCATAAAAGCAAAATAATTCAATCTAAAGTTGCTGAACAAAACTTGGAAATTATAACCCTAGAAAACCCACAAGATTTACTATTTTGACCTGTTGCCGGGAGGCCTGAAATCGCAACGGTTAAGTAGGTTTCTTGTTAAAAAAAGGACTATCCTGAACCCTTGATTGATGATTGAATAACAGAAGTTGAACTGTACTGAAGTCAAAGCCTATTCAAGGCCTGAACTGTAATATCATGACATTAGTCTCGACTTCTTGACAATATAACTATAATCAGCAAACATAATAATTGAAATGAAAGCCCCCAATGTACCGACAGTATCATCATGTGGAGACCAACGATGTCATACATGCAAAAACACCATGATCGGCAGTACATGTAGCTTTAACATAAATGGGAAAGAAACATTTCAAGTAAAACAAAACAGGAACTCTAAATCCAAAAATGTTATTTATTTAATAATGTGCTGTGGCTTTACATTAGAAAAACTGAACCCAAACTGAGTGAAAGAATGAATTTACATTGTTCACAGATTCGTATACCATCCAACCGTTATATACCCATACCTCTCTGTAAGCATGTGATTACTCACATGGTATGTTAAAAGTCTTTCCTAATTCTAGATTATTAGAACTTAATTAAGAAAGTTATTTTATTGTGAAATATGTGCCAAGCGTTAACGCTTAAGCTTAAACAAGATACATTTATCTCAATTGTTCTATGACGTTATTCGTATTGTGACGTTGCCTTGGACAACGTAACATAATGCAATGTAATGTAACAGCCCTGAGGAAGTCTGTTAAGGCTGAAAGTGTTGGGCATTTATGCAATGTAGCCGGTTCCTATTTTCAAACCCCGTGGGGTTCGAGCTGGGGGGTGGGGGTCATTTGAACACTAGAAACAATAGGACCTCAGTATCCTCATGCTTGCCGTAAGAGCCTTCTACAATGAGGATCTTTTGCTCTCTCTCTTTCTTACTATCGATCCTGTGTTGTCCCTTTTTCTGATATGCCTCTTGTACATTACATTGCGCTATGGCTGAAATATGTAAAACTCCATTTCACTCACTCCTATTTTCACTGGGGCGCGGGATGGCACAGTGGTTAGGGCGTCGGCCCAGCAATCTGCCGGGCACTTCTCTTTCAAAGCGGAGAGACAGGAGCCTCGACATCGACGTTGTGTTGATTTGACCCTGGTGATGTGGCTGAAAGATTGCCGAAAAACACGTAAAACCCCAAATCATACACTCATATATATCCTATTTTCATTTTCATATTAGCATGCATGCATCCATCCAAAACGGGGTAAATGTAGGTGAGATGAAGAATAAATGACATCTCATCTGCAGCCATCAAACTAGTTTCAACCAAACTTGGCAGGAATTACAGTCAGCCCTCGTTTATTCCGACACGCGCGGTTGCAGGCAAAACTGTCGGATTAACGAGGATGTCGGATTAACGAGATAAATTCATGTACAAAAATAGAAATTGTTACCCAAAATATGTGTCGGATTGCGAGGGTATCGGATTAACGGGGACTGACTGTACTAGTATTTATAGAAGACTGATCAGGTTTGCACCTGTGGTCTTAGTGCCCGTAAACATCTAAACAAGTCAGAATAACGGAATAATCGTTTCATTATAATTTAAATCTTTGGAAATGACGAGGTATAAGAAGGAATGATTATTTAAAGAAAACGTAAAAGCGTTTATTCTACACCATGTCAATTGGTTGTGATTACAGATTTGCACTATTAGGAAGAAATAAATGTAGATAAAAAGCAATTACAAACCCGAGAAGAATCTGATTGCAGTGGACTATCATTTGGTCGTTTTCGGTCCCGCTGATTTGTTAGTTTTAATAGTCTGGTCCATGGGTTTTTGTTGTCATCAGATATATGTCCAGATATTAAAGTGAAGCAGACAAATCCGAAAAGAATACATCCACGAGACGTTTTCATTGTCTACAACATCTGCGAAAGTGTCAACAAAAACTCTATTATGGTCTCTCAAAACTCAAGCTTTTGAGTTTCAATTTAAATTTGCGAAAGAACGGAGCTCCACAAGACCAGACATGTGCCTCCAAATGATTGCCGCTTTGTATTTGGAGGTATGTTTTGATAGTAGCTGGGGTTGCCAGAACTGGTATGGTGGTTGTAGACTTTTCTCTGCTTGTTTGACAACTTATCATTCGTAGCGTCACTGTTACTACCATACACTGTAGTGCTAGCAGCCTCTCCTAGATTTGATTGAGATAACCTTCTCTTTATAAGCAAACGAAAGTAGTGTAATTAAGAACAGAATGTTGTAAAGTTTTGACCTCGGTTCAATGTAACATGCATGTGTAAGTGTTCACCAAAACGCACGTTTTCCTAGTGTGTGATTCAGTGCATAGTCTTTGCGGGTGTTGTGAAATCCAGTAAATCACTTTCATGAGGTCGGGAATTTCGTTACGTCCTGCAATATCGAAATTCAGTGAAAGGTCTACAGATAACAAGATTTAGACAGATTATAGAAGATATTTTTGTTGACTCGTGGCATATTACGTGGATTTATTAGAACTACACGACTAAGAAGATATCCTACCTAACACGTTCTTAGATGATTTAAATGATTTAACTCCTTTAGAAGAAAACCAACAGAAGTCATTTTCATTTAAGCTATAATCATATACATACTTCCACGATCATATCCAGAAAACTTTACAAGACATACGGCTGCTCCCAAAGTTAATATAACCATTAATTTATTATAGACAGCGCGAAGGTTTTTAACCATTTCTATAGCAGCACTGCAACTGTCTTTTTGAAAACGTTTAACCTCTGGCATTTTGAAGTGTCGCAGTTTTAATCCAAAATGGTCTGAAAAAAAAATCACTTTATTTTAATTTGTGCTTGTATTTAGTTCCTACTCATTGGCTGCATGGGGCTCTATTTTGCACATGATCTACCCAACTCAGTCACAGTCATTTCTACAATCATTATGAACCTCTGTTTATTCATTTGTTGTTATTCAGTTTTCTTTCACCTTTTCAGTGACGGTATATTTAAGTAAAGCAGTTTCTTATGGGCGACGACGAAAGCGAGGTTCACTTTTGATGGGGTAGGGCCCGAGTACCATTTTTCACCAGAAATCGCGTATCTCCAGAGCTTCCGGGGTGCA
Source organism: Diodora aspera (assembly GCA_031471655.1). Classification (NCBI taxonomy): domain Eukaryota; kingdom Metazoa; phylum Mollusca; class Gastropoda; order Lepetellida; family Fissurellidae; genus Diodora; species Diodora aspera. The sequence continues at coordinate 6,483 of JAUELE010269952.1, read as the reverse complement.
GACAACCACCGCACCCTTGTCTGATGTCCCTATATCATAATATCCTGGTAGCTCCGCTTCCCCCGACCCTCGTGCCTTTCATTTTATCAAAGGTACATGTATGTTTAAATTATGTAATAAAATCATAGGTATTTTTGGATGTTATTGTATTATCAGGGGCAGATTCGTGATTATTTTGGGGGGCGCATATTAGATAGTTGTTTATTACGTACGTAGCATATGTTGCGTTCAGGCTTTTTGGCCGCACTTACTTGATAACGTCTTTGATATATCACGGACAATACATGTATATTAAAACTGAACTGAGTTTAAATCCGCTTATGATCACGCTGTTCGAGGTGCCTTTAATATATTGTCTGAAAATATGCCATTAGAAACTGTTTCAACCTTTTTAAAAAGAGTAAACCAGAATCTTCTCTTTTTTAAAACAGGATTGCAGACCCTTTCTCGAAAATTTGTCAGGGTTCCCCAATCTGAAATGAATCTGAGTATTGCTTACAACATAGCTTTCTCAACTCCCTGAGAAGCATCCAACGCAAGCTGCCAGTGAGACTCGACAACGTTACAAAACACAACCAACGCCTGTCAATCAATACCCATTTAAACCTGGGTCAGTTCCGAGTAAAGCCAGAGCTACACACAAGCTTTTGGGTATTTAGGATTCAGATAACTGCGAATTCATAGTTTCAATTGGTGTAACCGAGCATGACAACAAATATTTTTTTGATTTAATTTTTTTACCAGTGCAGTATACAACACATCTTTAAGCAGCTGAGTTGTAGTTATTCGCCGACTATTTGGCACGCAATATTTTTAAAAGTAATTGCGTTTTGGGATAATTTGATTGCCTGTGTGCGCAAATACGGGCCTTATCCATAGGCATGAAGTCATTTGCTCAGCGTGGACGTCACTACTGGCATTGCAAAAATCTTGAACAACAACCATGTTTCATGATTGAGCATATATCTCAGTGTCTCAATACTTTAATTTATGCTGACATTTATATTTTGCAGAAGATCGACGCAGTACATGTTATTATCACATACTTGTCATTAATTCAGCCTTATTCTTAATTAACATCAGCCATAGATTCATAATAAGGTGTTAAGGAATCTATATGCAGAAATAACGCAATAGTATTTTGTTGATAAACTTTGTAGACATTGATTAATCTCAGACAGGTGGCATTTGTGGGACAGATATCGAAATTACGTTCTGCTAAACTTTAATAAGGTAAGTTGCCCGACCCACCCAGCAATACCGATCTGTATAATCAATGGATTGATTGATTTATTTGATTGAACGATTATCACGAAGTTGTTCCGTGCCAGCATGATCCCCGAGCCTCAAAACCTGTTAGACCAGTCACAGGCCATTGGGGATCAGTCTACGTCAACTGTCGACGATTCCGTAAAGTAAATGTTGGTTGAATGAATATGACGCAGTGCGTTTCTTTTGTCAATCAGGTTACTTTCAGTTGTAGAAACATTTTCAGGTTCACAAAAGGCAATGTGATAAAGATTTATATAGTGTGGTGACGTCATGTCTGACATTTTAATTATATCCAGGTCATAGAATATTAACTGAACTTTCTCCCGTATTTTCAACTTGGAGACTACGAATATTTTATCAAACAGAGTGAATATAGATAAGACAGTTGATGAGCTGTTGTTTTCTGTACAAATGTATCGGTTTCATTAAAATCAAATATTTACGTTGGCATCAGACAAGGTTATCAAAATCAGGTCCTATGACGTTTACGACGGGCCGTTATCTGGAGCAGGATAACGATCTATAGCTCGGTCTGCATATCAAACAGTTGAGTTTCTACTCCAGTTTTTTATATTTTGGGGATTTGTTTGCCTCTTGATCTGCATTGTGTATAGTGTACAGACTCGTGTGATAGCTGTGCGCAACATGAAAGACTTGATAGAGAAGTTAGTGCCATATTCTAGATACTTTCATGTACCGTCAAAAACTTCAAATTAACCCGCACCATATTACTGCCATTGAAACCAACATTATACTAACATTAGCATCTGGTTTACAACATTGTCGTTTACACTGGAAGTACAACCCATTCAGCAATGCTATCATCATCGACAAAGCATCACTGAATCTTGAAGTGATTATTGTCCTTAGCATCCGTCAAAACAGCACTATTATCTCTACCAGTTCATGTGTTAATCAACCTACAGGTACCTCCAAAAACATCAGTGACACGAACTGGACTTGAACCCAGGGTCTCGCTCCACCAAACGTTCTTAGCTCTAAGATGATCGCAAGTCCTTAAGATCGCGATTCCCCGTCGGCGAAAAATATGGCAGTTCGCCGCGGAAATTTTCGGTGAAAATGTGTATATATTATTGTTATTTGAAAATGTGTGATTGGCTCAGCAAATGATGATCATCACCCCCGCCCCTTGCTGGCGCCATCTCTTCTATTGACGATGAAATCTCAATATGAAGGACTTGCGATCAACTTATAGCTACGATCGCTTTGTGAAACGGGGCGACCTGAACTTGTACTAAACTACATAGCACATCACTGCAGTAACCTCTGCGCTATTGCGAGCCCTTATTCTTGACAGTACCCAGGCGTATATATATACAGTAAGGTATTACAATTCTCCATGTATCTGATCCGTGGCGAATATCAGTTTGTACATGATCATGCCGTTCTTATTTATGTGCGGTTATATTGCATTTGACATGACACAACTTGTCATATTCTGCGACTGTGTACAACTCTAATCCTGTCTAGGCACTCAGCATTGAAGTGAGATTACGTCCTGAAACCGGGTCATTTATCACATAAACTTCAATCAATATTTCTTGTCAAACAGTCAAAGGCTGCTTGATGTACGGAGACGTATATTAATTTAATAATAAAAGTGAATGTTTTTTCTTACATTCGTGATATACATTCATATTTGATTCTAAATGAACATATCTTTCAAGATAAAATGCAATATTGACAACGCCCAACGGTAAATTATAATTTTGTCTTTTTAAAAGTGGCTCAGATAATAGAAGAGCTTATTCCTTCTGGGTGTGCCTGCCATAAACTTTTGATTTTCGCAAAAAAAATGATAAAATGCAAAATAAGATATTTAAAAGTAACAAATATGATTTAACCAATTATAGTGAAGACCGATTAAAGATTTCTCCAAAATCGTCTGAACAATGAGTTACGTGCAAGAGGAAAAGTGTATGTAACGTTTCTGATTACCAAAAGTTTAGTGTAGTAGTCCGGTTCTCTAGTCCCTACTTTCTACGTGTCCCCACTTGGTTTTTTTTTTTAGTTAAGATGATGTTTTACGTTGCGTGTGCAATTTTTCAACCATAACAGAATCTGATGTGCAAGGTGCACCATAGAAGGAAAATGAAAGCCAAATAACCTAATTTAGTTCCGTAGTACATGCGTGCGGCTCCTTGGGCCCAATATGTTCTCCCTAGCTAACACAACACCATTCTCTGAAGGAACCACAGGACCTCTCAAAATATATTCTTGAAAACACTCACTACATTTATACCAAAGAACTACCAAAGATCAACAAATTACTGAGAACAGCATACAGATAGTGATACATTCTTTTTCTGCGATTCAATTTTTACAAATCTAGTTAAGTTGTTTCAGTTATACAGCTTTGGAATCAAATCTATGTGGTCTTGGGCAGCATCTTGATACTAGTAACTATACAAACAGCTTGAAAAAGAAAATATCTTGCAAATTGTTTCAATGTAAAAATACTTTATTGAAAATAAAATAAAATGCATACACATGGTGCTCAAGAGAAGCCCGTTTCCATTAATGTACATATAACATTAAAACATATTTCAATAAAATATTCATAATAAGGAATCGATGGTACTTCACCAGCATGCTAAATATACTGATGGAAACAAATAAGGGAACGAAGGTACATCCAATGTATCACGTTTTACACAGAATGCATCTTGAACGTCTTGCATATTTTGATCAGCCATGAAACACACAAACTGTCAGGAACTCTGCCCTTCATATCTTGGGGTGACCTCTTGACATCCAGGTGGAACACTTGAGATATTTTCATCCAGGTGGAATACTTGCATTTGAGATGATATTTTAGTTAACACTGTTTCCAACTACCTTCCTGTATTCATTTCCATCAGTGTATAATACATCCTTCATATGGAACACAACAGTTTTGATTATTTTAAATACTGGAATGTGAAATCAAACAAAAAATAGCTAAATAGTGTCAAACACCTCATCCACTGGGAACTGATCTTGTAAAGTCTACTCCAGTGTAACACCATGCACATCTGATTGATAGAAACTGACAATGTAAAATCATATGTAAATTTACATTTACAAACATCATATGTAAACAATCCTTCACCAAAACAATTAACTACTTTTCATAATTGACTCCCCACTCACCAAAGTGTGATAACTATAAAGGCAATTTACAAACAGATGTATATAAATTCAGGTATAGTATTCCAGACTCAGTAAAGGTGGAGAACAAGCCTAAAAGATCTGTGGTCTGAAATTTGACCTGGACACGAACTACATACCATGATCAGTATTAGATTTCACATTTCATGTAACACTGATCAGTGTTGAAAACTTGCACATTACGTGTATTGTAGAAACCACATACTGATTTCCTATGTATCAAGACACATTACTAATGGTGTAATGCAGTGTCATCTGTTAACAAAAAACCCAGTGCCTTTTGACTTTCAATGCATAATACCGTTAATATGTCATTTCATAAACAAAGTACATTACTGGTATGCTTACTGTTGGTCATTATTCTGTCCTATTATGTTCAAATCTTAAATAACAGCTTTCTTTGGCAATTCAATTTGCAAGACTACAGCTTCAAAATAAGATCATAATGTAGATTATAAGTATTAAAAGCTCAAATAATCCATTAAAAAGTATCCAGTTGAACACACAGAAAGGATACATACAAACGAGAGTGAGAATTTCTTGTTTGACAATAGTTTTTCAGTGACACAACAGCAGAACTATATCGCCACATAGGAGAAACCTGAAAATGGTTTCTATCATGGCAATGGGGCAAAGGTCCTGGACAGAATGGCACCGGCCAGCCAAAGATTTGAAACACTGAATCCAATCCACATAGTCGTGCCCCTCAATAATCCAACATTCATGATTGCAGACAAAGTGAAGGATAAATAAGTATGTTGGGTTAACAATGGCAAATTGCACTAGAATAGTTTAAACGGTTTTCAAAATCTCTGATTAACAGGGATGTTGGATTAATGGATTAACGGCAGCTGACTGTACCTTCAGGTGCCAGACTGAAAAGAGCACTTTTATCAAGTCTATCGTATATGAGAGGCACGAGGTGCTGGTAATATTTAAGTGAGGAACTACACAATACACAATATAAATATCTTTGTTATATTAGTTTCCAAACATTGTAAATGGACGGATACCCCAAACAATTTATTTGAAGAAAATTTAAGACACTATATAAATATAAATAATACTTTGAAAAATAAATGTGTGTCAGTGTGAGCAAACCCACATAAACAAAATAAACATACGTATGCTTTGATCCCTCACCACACATTCATTTGGAAGATCAAGGGCCATAACTCTGGAAAAATATTCGCTGATAATTCTGATGTTAGAACTTAATGAAAGCATTTTTTTTATTTTGCTATGCTTGTAAATTCACATTTATTTTGGAAGATCAAGGGCTGCAACTCTGGATTATATAATCCAATAATTCTGATTTTCGAACTCAATTTTCAACAATGAAATCATGCAGGAGCATTTTGATCAATCAGAAACCAGAAAGTTTTGGCAGCTAATCATAGGTGATACAAACTTAAGGTAAAGCAAGGAAGTATTTTTTGGCACTGTAGTTCTAAACAACTGTGCAAAAGTTTGACCCGTGTAGCTTCAGACCTCATAGTGCCCTGTTTGAAGGTCGGATGAATGGAAGGACGGATGGACAGACCCCATTCCTATATTCTCTTACTAAAGGGCAGGGAATAATAAAACAAAGACGTCAACTATTATGATGTCACAATAGGCTTAAAGATCAAAGGATCCTTTTCGCTTCTCTGTTAGCTGCGTAGCAACCAGGACTGGTCTGGTTAGCCAGGTAGCAACCAGGACGGGTCTGGTTAGCCAGGTAGCAACCAGGACGGGTCTGGTTAGCCGTGCAGCAACCACAACACTCAAGTTAGCCCCTTGACAACTCACCAGGACAACTCACCAGGGCAACTCAGCGTCTAATAGCAACTACTCCCTATATGAAGCCAAAAATTTGACTCACTCTTTGCTGCTAATTACACTTTTACATGGCTGAAACCAGTCCCGTCAAACTGAAAAAATAACTCCTGAACTTGCATATGCCAAATCTTTGGAAAACATTAACTAGAGTTTCCACTGGAAACTGAACTCAACTGGTACACACACAACAAGTACTTAAACTCTTCACAAGTAACAGTA
>JAUELE010269941.1:0-10011 GCA_031471655.1 Diodora aspera | reverse complement strand
GTCTTATTAAGAGTTTTCTGGTATGGAGAATCCAATTCTGTTGTTATTTTTGCACTTTGATGTCCTTAAATTACAAAATCCAAGAGGGCCGCCAGACGCCATCTTGAAAAATATAACTTTTCAACTGATTGTCATATAATGTTATGAAATATGTCTTTTTATGGGTTTTTGGGTATGCAGAATTCAATTCTAATGTTATTTTTGCAATTTTATGCTCCCAAAAGGCCAAACAAATATGGCTGCACGGTGCCATTAAAGGATTCTCTACAGCTGGAACAGGACTCAGTATTTCAGAGAAGAACATGAAATGATCTAACGGACAGACAGAAGTTTGTTTGTTTATTGGGTTTTACGTCCTAGATTTCTGCACCAGATCTAATCAGTTCAATTGAGCCCCTCCTCTGCAGCTGGGACAATTTTCCTGGTAGTAGTGAATGGGTTTAACCAGTCCTCTCTACCATAACAGTTGCAGAATGTCCTGCATGACAGGTGCTGCTTGTGACAACCACATGCCTCAGTATAGCACTTCTTACAATGTGCCTTACACTGACAACGAATTACATCAAGTAACTCAGGTGGACCTGGGTCGCTTTCAGCAAAGACCGGAATAGGAATGTCATTGCAAAACTTGAAGATGAGCCTGAAGTATGTGTTGTAGAAGATTGGCAGATGTTGGAGGTAGAGCCACCACTTTAGGATTTCTCTTCTTTTTGAACAATGAAGCGAGCAGATTCCATGGATGTTCCCGGTGGCTGACCGTATAAAGCAACGGAGAACGGCATTGCTGCATGCATCAACTCATCATCACCTACAGTAGCTAAACCTGGGTAGTCCCCGGATATCATAGTATTCAGTGCAGTGACCTTTCCTTTGCCGTAAGGATACAAAGTCGTATCACAGCCACTGAGTGTCAGCAACACCTAGACGTTTGACCAGACCAGATTTATTGCCTTTACGAATACATCCCTGTCCATCAATAAGTGCCGGGGGAACTGCACACAACTCGTAGACAAACAAAGGACCAAGTTCTATCTTCCGTTGCCCAATCATGAGTAGCCGGAGAAATATGGATTCAAGATCTATTCCTGGTCTGGATCCTGTACCTCGGCCTGTCCCTGGAGAACACACATTGTCTTGATTGTGCTGCTAATAGCATTGTAGAAACCATCAGTGAGACACGCAGTGAATCCATCAGGGAGACTTGCAGTAAATTCCCTCTCCATCTTCTCCCCCATTACAATCGAATCAGCCACGTTCACGCCTGTTGAAGCAATCTGTCCAGTAACGGGATTGTATAGGTGAGGTCGGTTTTCTTCTAAAGGATGAGGATATTTGTCTACCTCTGCAAATATGAGACCCCGATCATTGGAATCCAAAGCTTGTCGGTGTTTCATCTCCTCCTTGTGCACTTTCTGCAATGTACATTTATCACCTGGCTCCCAGTCTGAGTAGATACTGTCCAGTCGATATGAAACTGTACACGTGATATGGAAGGCGTTAATCCACTCGCTTACCAAATCAGCAGACAGTGTCATGCCTTTTAGAACCCCTTTGCCGATTCTAATGGCAATTTGTTCACCAAACTGATCTGCTGAAACTGCATTCTAGTATCCATCCTGGTGACGGCAGACAAGGTCAACCATGTCTTCGGCATGAGTGCGCATTTCCATCAAATACTTGGTTATGTAACGTGCATACTGGACATGCCCAGCGAGGAAGAAATACTTCATTCGCCTAATCGTCAGCTGTTTGAACTGGACGTCACCTTCCCTTTCTGCCCGCTCGAACTGGTGAATCAAGAGTGTTGGTAGGAGTAAATTGTCGACCCAGTGTCCACCAGTGGGATGCATACGAGCTGTTTCGAGGTACTGCTCAATTTCCTCGAAAGTCTTTTGTCCACATGACAGAAGTCGCTGTAAGAGTGCAGCGACTACACTCCGAAATGCTAGCATAGCTTTTACCCAGGATTTTCCATTTAAGATACCTGTAAGTCCTCCATAAGCTACAGCCACATATGATTCCAATGCCGAGCCTTTCATTAATGTTCCAATGCAGCCGAGGAATGACTGTATGATATGCATACCATCTGGATGGAAAACTACATTCTGGAACTTTGTAGGCTGGTTCCAACACACGCCGACGCCGGAGTTATGACATTGGCATTATTTTTTTCTTTGAAAAACAGACTAGCTAAAAATGCAAAAGTAACACCAGAATTGGATTCTGCATACCGGAAAACCCCTAGAAAGACATATTTCATAACATTCTATGACCATAAGTTAAAAAGTTATTTTTTTTCAAGATGGCGCCTGGTGGCCATCTTTGATATGGTTATTCCGGGACATCAAAATGTAAAAATAACAGTAGAATTGGATTCTGCAGACCAGAAAACCCCTAAAAAGACATATTTTACAACATTCTGTGACAATTATTTCGAAAGTTATTTTTTGAAAATCGCGTCTGGCGGCCATCTTGGATTTATGCAAATTCTACGAATTGCCCAAAGTTGCCCTTTGGGCAACCAAGCTAGATTTGTTCCAGAACACCAGTACAGTGCACAGAAACAAAAAAACTTCATTGTACTCGACATTTCTAGGTTAATGTATAGGACATATGGAAGTGTCAAATGGACTAATTTGTGGTCTTCTTTGAATGTTACTTTTCACCCAAATTCACCATTTTGATAAGAAATGGGAATATTTTGCAAGCTTTAATAGTTGGTTTACTGTAAATTGTTCTGAACTGTCGGTTAAACATGACCTATGTGATCACAATGTACCATACAGCTCCTGAACAAAAGTTTGTTTAACCACTTTAGAAACAATATACAATATCATACTATCTGGCATTGTGTTAATAGTCCAAACTTTGTTAATAATGATGCAATAGTATGTCTGTCCTTGCTTAATTGTACGTCAATCTCCTGCCCATCATACACATAAACATCAATGTCATGATGACAGTAGAACAAATTTGGCATTGCTCAAACAGGTGAACTTTTGTTCAGCAGCTGTACTGGTGTATCAAAGCTTCCAGTCTATTTTGGATTTAGGATAGTACTGTTATTTGGTTACAGTTTATACAACAGCGATGACACTAAAGTGGTGTTACTGAAGGAGACTATTACAATATCTTTCAATGAAATCTGTGTTCAATACTTCTATTAGGCAGTCAGTATCAACTATTTGTCATCCACTTCTGATGTTCAATTTTAATATATACTCACTTATATACTGTCATTGACTTTGATAAGTACGTATTATTTATATGAACCATGGGCCACATGTAATGTTACAAACTCCAAAATACCACATTTTGAAATCACTAACATCCCATATTTGTATTGACGGTATCTAAAGCCATAGACTTATTTCGTATACTGTAAATTGATAATTTGAATAACGTTTTGATGAATGTAAGAGGTACATACATTTCTGATGGAGTAGGCCTATGCATATTTTAAGTGAGGTAGGGAATTGTAGTTTGTAAAAATATGACAGTTTGTAGTCAGTGAATTACTCGAGCAAAGAGTGGATGGATTTTCATGTGTTACCAAAGACATAATATTTATGATGACATCTACAAAAAGTCCATATCTATAACTGTCTATACCAACGACTATATTAATCAACACAACTAATAATGAAAATGAAATTGTAAATAACCTAAAATAAGTTATTGTTATTCATTCATTTTACCTGTTTTATTTTACCTTAAGAAAAGAATGTATTTGCAATATGGTCCCTGATTGTCCGACCATCATTATGTCCTCCTTATTCCAATTGTCCTTCTCCTCCTGCAGGGCCTCTACTCGGCGCAATGTTGTGCACGACTGCACATGCCATCACCATATTGCAGACTGTGCCTGGTGCCAGGCGGATCTACCAAGAAACATTAAATAAACCTTTATTGGCCTGATCACCTTTCTAAAATAGCAGAATTTATAATCACCGTCATCATCATGCACTATTTTGAGTACTGCGGTTCTTTTTTAATCTTTATTTACATGTTTATCTTAAGAATGGATCTAAATATACAGCAGAGGAAAGCCAAGTGGTCCTGGAACAGTCACTCCATGTTGTTTTTATCATTATAATTATTATTATTATTGTCATTATGCAATAAAATAGTGTTTCACCTCTTAGTGGCAGACATGGAATCGTCTCTTCAAACTAGCAAATGCTCGCTCAATGCAAACACGGGTTGCACTCAAGGTATCAGTATATACAATCCTTCTTTTATCTTTTGAATATGATCGTCGAAGTGATTTGCCTTGTCTGCGAGGGCGTTGGTAACTCTATGGATGATTATGTTGACAGTGTCAATCTCAACACCCACTGTGTCACCTATGCTCCAACTAGTATGATATCTAAGGGTAATCAGCACCTGTTCCTCCACTGTCAGGTCCTTACTTCTCCTCGTTGAGCGCCAATTCAATAATAAATTGCAAAGAATTGTTTCCAAACCGATGTCTGTGGCGAAGTTCCACATCGTTGTACCTCTCAAATTCACTTTTTTCCACGTCTATATTGTCTTCTACGGCGCACATTAACAACGGAAAACATGCAGGTGGCCTTAGGCGGAATAATGAACGCCATAATGGATACGATTTAACCATTATGGTTGAGAAGATAACGGCACTTTAACCCTTCTGTTTAACTTAACGACTTTGGAAAAACACTTTAACGGCAACTGTAACCGGCGAGTTAACGCCTGAGTAAGATTTAACCTGTTTTGAACAATTGGCCCAGGACCTAAGTGTACATGTAATTCCATAAGCTGATGGTATCGAATGTTCCTAATTCTGGCAATCATGTTCTGGACACGATGTATTTTGCTTAGGTACTGCTTCTGGTGGATGTGCTTACAGTTGTTTTATCTTGATATTCGTGACCTTACATCCTGACCCCGAGATTCATTTTGAATATGCGGGATCTGCAGAGATGGTCCTTATATCAAAATCGATGGAAGAGCATCCAAAGTGGCTTCGACGATGCGTACTTGTCAAACTTGACCGGCTACAGAAACAAACCCATTGCATGCAGCTAGGTCTGATAGAAGTCGCCTCAGGGATACAATTGCCAGTGGTGGATCCAGAATGGGGTGTCCCCTTTTCAAAATAAAATATGGAAAATTGTATGGTAAAGAGTCCTCGAACACCTGATGGGACTGGATTGCATGTTGGACCCCTCAGTTTTAAAACCCTGGATCCACCCCTGCAATTGGCTTAGAATTCGAAATATATATTTTGTCAGTGCGTTCACCGACATTTTGATAGATCAGTGATGGAATATGCACATCTCGTTTTATGCTGATGGCGCACTTGTTAAAGCCAAATGGTCACGTGATTTTATCCAGTACCCTACGCTGGATGTGCTACCGTCGATTTTGATACCAACCAAATCAGAAATTCGATCTTGTTATCATTCAACTATTATTCACGGAAACGAAACAAAAATACCAGCCTTAATCTATTCTGAACTTCCACCGGCTGTTTAATTGGCAAACGTAATGTGTAGCGTACTGACATATCGAATCTTCACATTGCATTTTCAATGCAATGTGCATGCCTACTTGTTTCCAACTGAAATTCGTATGGTGGGCCTATACATTGACGGCAGTGAATGCTTTATGTTTTCAAATTGTCTGTTTGTTTGTCATTTAGTAAAACGCAAATATTTATTACAAAATAAACATAATTTCGTTATCATGACGTCATACTGTATCTGGTATCGTTTAAGCCTTTTCTTGTTATAGTTTAAAACACGTTAGTGTTGGCGAAATGTATTGGCAGCAGTTAGTCTTAACGTATACGTACAGTCGAACTATTTAACCGGTAGAAATTTGGCAACATTTCTCTACATCTACCTGTTGCAAATTACGGACCGATTTTACAATAAGTTCGCCCCCTGAAATTCATCATGTACCGATCACAAATGAAATTTATGGACATATTGCGTAAGTCATGAAGTCAAAGAACTACCATATATGATGTGTGCTTGCTGACATGTTCAATTTGTCAGATATACGCTATCCGTAGATACTTCGTGCAGGACTATCCAATTTCGTAAAGGGGCTCGACCCAAATGAGTTAAAGCCTATTTCACATGATGGCGCCGACGAACAATCAGGTGTTTATAAATCCTTCTGTATTTATCTCGAGGAAAAGGGATATACTCATTGTATCATTCCTTTCCGAGGAAATCGTTTCAACCTTCTGTTCAATAATGCTGGACACTTGCATTTTCAATCCTAACACTAACGTATGGACTTATGGAAGTTATTGGTTCCTGGACAGATACGTTGTATCTAGTCTAAGAGCATTGGGACTACTTACTGGAAGCTTTTAGAGGAACAGAGACCAATTTTGAATACACATTATGCTAACATGGTGGATGTGCTAGAAACGTTAGGCATCTCTAAGTGTATGAGAGGTCAAGTTATTTTTAATTCATTCTGTTATAATATTCACAGAATATTCACATGTATGCACGCTGCTTAAGACAACCAACACTACTTCAGATGTTGTTATGCTACTGGAGTCAAGATAAAAAGAAATTGGATGATCATCTTCCAAACCTGATGTAAGCATACTGAAGCACACTTCAGAGTACCAAATCAGAATGAGGGAAACCACACCAAACAGGTCAATTATCCAAACTACAGCAGTCATGAAAGGATTTATACGTATTGTCTCACTGAGCCCCGTCGTGCCTGAAATCTAAGACAGAGAACTAAGAACTACAATAGACGCAAAATCATATTACTTTGAAGGTGTTCACTACTGGGTTTCCAGGCTACGGAAACAAATAACAGATTCATCGGGAGCGCCATTTCTCCAGAAGGCATTGCGGGATGTACTGGAATGGTACAGCAGCTCGAGAACCCCAAATGCAGCCAGGAAGCCAAAGTTCTGGGCCCTGTTTCGCAAAGCAACCTTAACGCCAAGTTGATTGTAAATCCTTAAGATCACGGATTCAACTGATTAGCAACCAATATTGTATATCAAATTTGAGTTTTAATTACACGATCAGTCGTATAATGTTGTGCTGATCATTTTGAATGCCCAATTGCGATATGTTGCTTTGGTAGTTTAGAAACTACTGGACGACTTACGACCGATCTTAACTAAGATCGTTTTGTGAAACGGACCCCAGGACAGTCACCTGATGACCCTGTAAGCGACCCGGACAGCTAAATATTGTAAAGTCAGGACTTTGAGAGTATGGAAGATGAAAATAAACCATTCAGCAGGAAGGGTATGTACATCAGCAAGGTCTCGCTTGCAGAATGATACACCGAATTGATTCATGTCTGGAGTACAGCAGGAAGGAGCCGTAAGTCAACAAGGTCTCCTTTGATATTGTCGCAGACCGATAAACCCAATAAGCTCACGTCTAGAGCACGACGCGTATTTTGTCTCTTTTCATAGCTTGCGGCTATATCCATGGCTTCGAAAAAAATGAATATTTCAACTTTAGATACACACACAAAAAGGACAAACTGTGCAGAAGTGCAACGTAACGTGCTTTGGGCTTCCTACCATCTACTAAAGCAGCCGAAATATAAAGAATGATGCAAGAGTCTGGTTACTCTGGTTACGGATTGATCCGACGAGACGCAGAAACTCTCAGCTAAAATCAATATGGTCTCCTTTGATCATGTTGCAGAACGATAAACCGAATAAACTCTTTGTCTGGAGTACAACACGTGTACTGTATCTGTTCATAGTTTGTGAGAATATTGTGAATATTTTAACTTTGATCAGACACATTGACACATTGATCGGACGAGAACAATATAACTCTGAAAATATAGCATGGTTTTAATCGCTTGTAACTTTAAACAGAACAAGATGCCAGCTTGTCAACATATTTTTTTATTGAAGCTTAAAGGCCCCTTTAAACGCCTATATAGGTGGTGTGCTTACACCACCAAAGTGGCACGGAATTTATTTTGGTTGCACATGCTTCAGGACCAATAGCGGTGACATGTGATTGAACGAAGCGTAGACAACTAAGCGAAACGGGGACACTTTTAAGACAAAACGGCCAGAAAAGATATCGATCGAGAGATTTACGGTTTTACTTGTTTTTTCTGCCACATCACCACGGTCTCACCTACATCAAGTCGTTGTCGGAGCACATGCCTCTCCGGGCTGAAAGAGATGTGCCCTGGCGCGACTAGAGTCACAACCAACAAGGCTGGCAGATTGCTGGACCGAAGCACTAACCATATCATAGCGTTATCCCACCCCCTCGTTACACTTAATTATATGTAGATAAGTGGGCAGACGACAGAGCGGAACACATCCACTGATCCATCACCTTCTTTAGAAACAAGATTTAACTATTTATAAGTGAAGCATACTAGTATTGACCAGAGGTGACGACAGACACATGTTAGTGTCGACTGTTCCAACTGCTTCAAAATTTGCTCGGAATCTATCGTTGATCAGGGTAAGTTATATGTTTATTGTTATTACCGATTTAATAGAAAAACATTATTTTGTACCTGCATCATTCATTCATTCATTCATTTATTCTCCTCTCACTATCGCTGAGATGATGCAACGATGTATTATAATCAGATGCATCATTTCAAACTATCGTATGATAGCGTATCATAAGATATGTCATGGGTATAAACCTACACCGCCTCTTTAAATAAAGTATACGGCTGCTGTTCATGTTTCCTTTATCAAAATATAGTGCTTACTGTTTTTAGTAATCAAGCAGAGACCTTTTTTGTTTCAAAAGAGCTAAGAACACTT
This sequence comes from Diodora aspera, assembly GCA_031471655.1. Taxonomy (NCBI): domain Eukaryota; kingdom Metazoa; phylum Mollusca; class Gastropoda; order Lepetellida; family Fissurellidae; genus Diodora; species Diodora aspera. The sequence continues at coordinate 1,238 of JAUELE010269941.1, read as the reverse complement.
TAATGTATATACCAGCGTCTGTTGCTAATTTAATCTTAGATTTGTTTACAACATCACTGCAGTCCGTTTTATTCCATTTGAGACCGATGAATTGCTCGCTAACTCAAAATCTAATAGTTGCAACAGAACCAAATTTTGCATAGTGACATAAAATCGACGGACCCCCGAAGAAAAAAGTTGTTTAACAAACGATCATCATTTTGTTGACACTCTTCGCCATTCCGTACTCGGGAGGACCAGTCGCTTATTGAACAGCCAGGTGTGCGAGTTGCAGGTGCGAAAGGCACACCTGGCTGTTCTATGAGCTCTTAGTCCCAATGCTCTTAGACCAGATACAACGTATCTGTCCAAGAACCAATAAGTTCTATAAGTCCATAAGTTAGTGTTAGGATTGAATGAGTTAGCGAGCAATTCATTGGTCTCAAATGGAATCAAACGGACTGTAACTCATGTCCACACACTGTTGCAAAAGATACTAAAATACCTAAGAAGCTACCGTCTTGTTTTGGCCTTGAAACATGTGTCACCATGCCCATGCACAAAACATACAAGAGTGCACTGGCAAAGTTTAGGTGTGGTGTTGCTCTTAGCAAACTGAAGACGAGAAGTTATGAAGGTCTGTTAATAGATGAACAATTGTGCCCTAAATGGGCAGTGGCTTAGTGGAAGATGAAGTGCATGTTTGTGTACGTTTAATACATTCCTTAGAAGCTGAACTCAACCATGTTTGAATGAATCATATATTTACGAGGCGAGACGACATGACAGCATATATCTAACGACAAAGCACATTATTCAAAAGCATGATTCTATTATTGTTGAGTGGACTATATATTTACGATGCGTGGCGATATGGTGGCCTATATCTAGCGACAAAGGACAATCTTTAGAAGCACGGTTTACCTATTTTTGAACGGACCATATATTCACGAGGCGTGTCGACAGTACAACACATATCTATTGATATGTCATATCTCGCAACAGAGAGAGTTATATAATATTAGTATGCTGTGAAATTAAATCAAAGTGTAAAATATATTCCCGTTATTTGTACATGTAGCTAGGCAGTCTTTTAAAACAGATATACACACAAAGAAAAAAGTTAAGCACATCCCAGTTTTTTCATCATGATCAAAATTATATGATGCACTAAGCGGAAATCAATGTACCCTGTTTCTCATGTTTCCAGTGAATCGTCGAACCTCTTCTAATGTTAATTGTCGCCATTCTTGATGCAG
>JAUELE010269940.1:0-18265 GCA_031471655.1 Diodora aspera | reverse complement strand
CCATGCAACAGTCGGACTTAATACAGGAATGTTTTCAGTCTTCTGAATAAACAACCGAATTATGTTTCTACAATATTTGTATTATCAAAACTAGTACTTCTAATTCTTAAGTTCGTGTAAGACATTCTCCGATGTGTTTTCCGGTTGGACATATCTTTTAATAGCATATGAGAATTTGGGCCCTGGCTGAGCCCGCGAGCGCCTCCCTAAAATATGACAAGTATACTGAAAACTGCTCAAGTTTAATATATTTGCCATGACAGAGGTACCTCTTAATACGTGTCCAAGATGTCAGGAAGCAAGACAGGCAGACACTTAATTATCATCCAATAAAAGACTGTATTAGCAAAAGATATATGGACGTTTGTTTTCCACTCTTACGGATGGTTGGCGCTGCAGTGCAAAAGAAATACCCATTTTCAGCTGGGGGGACTGGGGACAAGGGCAGAAAAGTACCCTGTCGAAGGGTACAACACGGCGCTGGCTACGATCATGGGATTAAGGGTACGAAGCCTCTTGCTCACTGCTATACAATTAGCCTAGCATTCAAGATCAGATATTAATTCCCATTTGATGTGTGAGGTTCTAAAAGACCAAACATCGAGTTCAGAAGTTCATGTTCTGTTTAACATCAATGTTTAATTGTTTATTTATTCGCAATAATGAAAGAATATAAAGGACATGAAAGCTTCTATTAACGTTGACACCACAGAACGTACTGGCTTCCTGATAATAACATTTTATCCATCTGTGTTGAGGTTTTATCTTTTCTTGTTCCAAGCAACAAACTATAGAACCGTTTCTATTATTAAACCCGTCTTCATTCTGTGACAATATACTTGCTGTTGTAAATACATTCTAAAGCTGACTGATAATTGTGACGTAGGAAGAATAACCATTACATTAAAGTCACTTTGAAGCTGCTTCTTCAGCTCTAAATCATCCTAGCAGCGAAAACAAAAACCCTATGGTTGATGGTATATCCATAGTTGAGGGTTGGTTGATGTCTTCTATCTATGAAGCTAATTTTGGTCATACTCGCTTGGTCCGCCATTCAAAGCAATACACAGAAGCTGCATCTTCAAGTCTGTGGGTTCATGTCATCTTAATGCGATAAATAGTTAAGGTAAAGCCTGACATGAGGATCCACTGATATAATCGATTTTGCTGTTGGAAGGTTTGCCGAAACAAACCAAATGAGCATATTCTTAAAAAGAGTGTTTTCATGCAATACAGTTATCCTGAAATTTACCGGGTGATAATTTAATGCTGAAGGTCATTGATTTTTAGAAAATTTGCTTCATGTGAAATATTCATCAAATTCTGACAATTATATGATGTATCGGCACATGAAGCTTTTGCACGTGCTTGTGAGTGTCACCTAAATTTTGCACATTTTGTCATACATGTATAACATGTGTCCCAACATGTTATCATTTGGTTTTCGGATGCACTGCTTCTTGTTAACAAAATATTGTTATCCTTATGTTTGACCCTGCACTGCTTTGTGGTGGTATATTTAGATGAATGCTAAAAGTTGGAAACATGGTCAGATTAAATGCTCGATTTTCAAAAACCAACATTGAGAACAAGAAATATACGTCAAAATATGAACATAACATAATACTATTATAATCAATATACAACTACTTCACCTCATGAAAGACATCAATCTCCTTTTAAGACCCCCGGATCTTAAAAGACGATGTGAAAACATTCCGAACTTTCCGATAAAATTTTGAAAATGTTCGTACACCTTCGGAAACTTTGCAAATAATTGCGTTCGGCTCATACTAGGAAAGTTTTTGGAAATCGTCGAACCCTTTCACCACCATATAAACCATATAAACTCAAACTGTTTGTGGATAGATCGCTTAGCCATACACTGTTTCTGTTAGTGAATATTGTGTACTTCAGATAACAACTTACATAATTTATTGTATTAAAATCCGATTTCGTTTCTAATGGCTTTAAGTATATTAACCTGTTATCTCGCAGATCATCTGTCGAAACTGAAACTCGCTGTTGCTGATAGCTTCTACCATTTTACAATTTTTGTTTCTATATTTTATAAGCACTTTCTCATCTTCTCTCAGCATGTTTCGACCGTCGATGTGTTCCATTTTAAGCGCCAAGATTCTGCACTTGAAAGTCGGTTGCCTCGCGTTGAGCTTCTCTGAGTGCTTTTGTTGCGATGTTTCCGCATGGTCGTGCGCTTGTGTTGACTTCAGTGTCTCTGGGTGCATTCGGTTCGGTGTTACCGTACTCTTCATAAAATTCACTTTCACGTTGATCGATTTCAAAACAAAATTGTTTGTAATAATTGCGTTCAGTGATTTGAGTCGGTTTATATGACAGATAAAACACTTCCCCTTGGTTTTGGCTGGAAATGTAAGCCCTCGGTATCGGGATAATGCCTTGGGGCTCGGCCCGCGGATTTTCCCTCTACCTCGTGCTTACATTTCCAACCAAAACCTCGGAGGCGTGTTTTATCCTACACTAGAATAATGATAATGGTGTTCTGAACAGTAAAACGGAATGATCAATAGTAATATTTACACAGTCCATCTGTCCCAAAACGCCCACCACCCGACTTGTCTGAATCCAGTTACTTTTGTTTCCTGTAATGTAGGCAAATTTCGGCTTGTGACAAGGTTCCATTTATGACTTCACATTTAATTCAGTGCTTTCGGACAAGCAGTCAGCGTGAAATTAATCATAACAACCGTTTCTTTATGACAGGGAACGTCTGTTTTAAGCTTCATTCAATGACTCCGGTTTCGGGGCCCGTCTCATATCCTCATCTGACGTGTCTACTGCCTCCTGCTGCAAGAGGTGGATTAAAGGAACTCCACCACGAAATAGGTAAACCATAGATTGACGGTCTAAATATACAAGTAAATAACTGTACATGTTCTCAAAATATCTGTTTTAAGACTTAAAATGTACAATGTCCTGATGCATCTGTTTAGAAATATTAGATGTATTTGAAATAACAAGTGAAGTAAACGAGCAGAGAAAGTCATCCATATCTCCCGTCGTTTGACCAGAATGACCTAAGTTTTTAAAATAGCAAAAGGCACGTCGTTGGTGCATGACTGGTGTGTGTTTCAAATGTTATACGAATGTGTCAAATAGTCAATCATCCGGACAAAGATATGACGGATGGACGGAAGAATGGACTGACGGAGACCAGTGTTATGTCCCTCGCTAAGTTTGCTCGGCTCGTTGTCAAGACCCTAAGGCTGTATAAAATTATCTAAATACATGTAGCATCAGAAGCAGGTTATTCCTGGGACTATATTGTCTTTCCTGGCTAGTCAGGCCCAAGCAGAGATGACTGTAGTAAAGTATGATGTACTGTTTCCTATGCCTTGACGCAGGGTCTTGACAAACGTCCAGATTCATGATTGAAATCAGTCACGACATTCTACTTTTAAACATGAATAGGTAAGGTTTTTAGATAACTGGGCAATGCTCACTGCTAACGCTGTCACTGCAGATAGTTTCAGGCGTTTCCGACATCCAAGGGTTGGTGGGCCTACTGTGTGTAGATCATGGATCGGCAAACCACGACCCGTGTGCCAGATACTGCCCCCATGAAGGGATTCTGACCGGCCTGCCAGCAAGATATATGACCAGATGTATTTGAATGGATACTTCACATATTTGAAGTTGTCATGGCATTTATATGGCCCGCAGTCCACTCATTGATACGCGATCTGGCCTGAAGAGGCCAAAAGGTTGCCGATCCCTAACGGACATGGTCCTTTCATCCTCGAATATGATAATGAGTGAGTGATTTTACATGGTTTTCGGCAATATTTCACTATATCACCACGGTATCACCAACGCCAACGGTTGACTATTTGAAAGTCGAAAACATATTCGTCTGCATCTGCCGGGACTAAAGGAATACGTCATTTAATAAGGCGTTCACTTTTACAATATATGATTTACAGTTTATGTTATTATTTCACACAGATAGCACCAGAGCTAGTTTAGCGTTTGAGAGAACGTAACCAACATTAATATTAGTTTCACTTCTTGCGCTTGATGTCTTTCCAAAACGGATTTTCTTTCAATGTAAATCTGGCAAGTAACTTTATGGATGGACGATTCCCCTGAAAGGGAACACAGTCAAACCTTCAGACTTTCATTTGTCTTTCTGACTGCAAGGAATGAGGGACGCAGCTGAAGCATATGGATGCATGTCTGCTTCTGTCGTATAAATAAGTGATCATTCAGGCAATGGAAACAATGTGTTTTGTCTTGCAGTAAACAACATCAATCAGAACCATTAACACTGGGAGAAACAAGAGATGACAATACATCATCGTCCATCAGTAGCTGGACCGCCGTCGATAATGAGGATGTAGTCAGTAGTGGCTGAAATAATGCTGCAGTCCCTTCAGCTTAATGAATAGCTTTGTCGCTACACAGACACTATTGTGATGCAAACGTGCAAAAGTCACATCTGTTATCGACCACACGTGTAAACGTGATGCATCAAAGTCAGGTGAAGCAGACAGTTGGAAATGGAAGTGTTTTAACACTTAATGTGGCCACACCAACTTTGGGACTGAAGAGAGTGTTTTGTTGTCGTCATGAGAGTGGCCGATGGAACTTCTCAGATAAAAGTCCATCAGTGTGATGCCTCCGAGTCTACTCTAACTGGATTTAGATGCTTTTTTATGTGGAGAGGCACACTCACTGGGGATATCTTTCTGTATAATACTTGTAAAATAGGAAAAACAACATTGCATTGTTGTCAGGACACAACAATTCAGACGAGTACCTAGAAAATTGAAAAAGAAGATTATGAAGTACATGTAGGAAACACAGCAAAGGTTTCACACTGTTTATACCATGTTTTACTGCAAGCCTTACCAGCCCATACACAACTGTTGGTGCACATCTCCTAAAAGCCTGTTTTATGAATATGCGATTATGCTCAAATCCACGCTTCGTGTTACAAATATATTTATCTAATATCCAAATCAATTAAAAATACTATGTGCTTTCATTTTAGTTTTTTTTTCATACCAACAGCAGGTCATCTGAGCATTGAGATATTGTTCTCCGTTAACAGCATGTGGCGTTTTCCCTGTTTATAACAAAACACCGCTCCCGTCACAAAGGGACTCCATCCCACCACCCACACTATCCTGCCGAGCAGTTCTTTGATTTGCTGACCTAGTTTTTGATTTTTCCTTTACCAAGTCACGTGTTCACTTTTGGATTTTCTAAGACAATACAAGTTTTCAAAATATCGCAAATAGATTCCCACGTATTCAACAAAATCGTTGAACGGTCATTCATTAAGTGAAATAGCCAGCGTGATTGACAGTACAAGAAGCCAGGTCATCTGAACAATGAGATATTGTTCTTCGTTGACAGCATTTGGTGTTTTCCCTGTTTATAATAAAACACCGCCCCATTCACAAAGAGACTCAATCACACCGCCCAGCAGTTCTTTGATTCGCTGACCCAGCTTTTGATATGTCCTTTACCAAATTACGTGTTCACTTTTGGATAATCTAATAATTGCAAATAGATTCCTACGCATTCAACCAAACTGTAGAACGGGCACTCATTGGAATAGGTATGCTATAGTACTTTTGAAGCTATGATTTTCGCAACAGTTAAGTGAAATAGCCAGAATGATTAATATACACGATGCTTCATTATTGACGTTTTAAGTAGCGACTTGCTGAAAACAAAACATGCTAAATTTCGGTCCTTTGTAAGCGACTGGAAAATGCACCCAAACGTACCATGAGTATAAAAAGCATGCAACTACACATTTCCTTTGTTATGAAATAAACATTTAATAGTGAACCCCAATTACTTTTGCCCATCGATATGACTTAATACAATAATATGTATGTCATTACACCGCCCCTTCAAAAGTTGGGCTGAGTATATAATGGTAAATGCAGATATACTGCTGTCGTTGTTACTACAAATAAATCTTCTCCATATGGCCAAGAATAGACATCAGAAGGTATATATTCATTGCGATCTTTAGCTAATACTTTAATGCGTCAATTCATATGCATTGTGCTAGACACACCAGCGGATATTGTTCATGATAAAGCGAATCCATTTGACCGCTCGCCTCCTGAACTTTCTCTTCATCTCACCCATCATAATTCTGTCTCCCTGCATCTTCAACTTTTGCCTTAGTAGCTGTGTCCTGAGACAACGGGCACACCTCGCAAGGATCAGTTAATTAATTAAACGACTACCTCGAATTCTGCGACGAATGTGCACTACAGTTCAGTCAAGATTACAGTTGGATACGTGCTCCCGAACGCGAAATAGCCTGGTGCTATATGTGTGGAATAAATAACATTAAATGTAAATCATACATCGTAAATGTGAGTATCAAATTTAATAACGCGGATGCAGACGGATGTATTTGCGACTTGCAAATAGCCAGCCTAATTCCGGACCTTTTCTCTGTGCTTTTGACGAAGAATGTTTCGTCGATTTCCGAATGCTTTGCGAGTATGGGGCAAATGCAATTATTTGCGAAAGTTCGGAAAGCATTCGTTTCGGCTTTAAAGACCCGTGGTCTTAAAAGGAGATTGATGTTTTTCACCAGGTGAAGAAGTAACAATTGCGTTGTACATGTGTTGAATGGAGCCGTCGTGATGTGTATATAGTTAAACGTATACTATTTAATTTTGTCTTTCGCAATTTTGGTTTTCGAAAAGAAAACATTGAATTAGATCTCTTTAATATATGTTGTAAAAATATGTTTTTACAGTTGTGCGCTTGTATCTGATTTTCTGTATCCATAATGCAGCCCAAAACAATACAGATGTCCCCACGGTAACAAACCGCTCCAATAGTACATTTTGAAATATCAAATTTGCAGTTTAATATTGTTTTGAATATTCCCATATCAATAAAATATCCCAGCCCTCTACTGACGAAAGTGTCCTACTTTGGTGAAATAACCGGGCATCATGTTTCATCAGAAATTGTTCTGCCGATGAATACGTCAAGGTCTGTCATTACTTGTTTTAATTTATTTCCCTCCAAAATAATTGTGTTTGATTAACAAGTTCTGAAACTGATGCACATCAATAACTATGACTTTAGGTTCCCTCGAGCTCAGAATTCGCAGCTATTTCGGCCAAAAGCATCGGTGTAGGATTAACGGTAATAACTGTATCGGTTTATATTATTGCGTCAAAAAGATGATTCCATCTCAGAATTTGACGTCAATCAATATCGTAACTGAAGACTGCATTTGCGAAAGCATATTGTGCTTTCAGGCAGGACGGGATTACAAAATAAAACTTCCACAACTCACAAACCATTTCTCGTTTTGACGTGCTTAAGTCCGAAGTTGTGCTTCGTAGTTGTTATTTTACAGTCACCTAATCATGTTGTTAAAATACAAAGTAAAGTGAATGAGTGAATTTTACGTGGTTTCCGGCAATTGCTAAGCCACGTCATCATGATGTCACCAACATCACGTCGGTGTCGGGGCTCCTGTCTCTCTGGGCTGACAGAGTGGTGCCCGGGCGCGACTCGAACCACAACCGCCAAGGCTGGCAGATTGCTCGGTCGACGCCCTAACCACTGCGCCATCCCGCGCCCCACGAAATAAAGTCACCTTCATGCAAAGTCATGAAGCCAAACAACAGATGACGTTGACAAACCAAATGTCCCAATTGTCAAGAAATTCCGACCGACTGACCTTACGGTGAAAGTGTTTGTTTAAAGAACTAGTTCCGTAGACGACGTCTTGTCTTGAATAACCTTACAGGAATATCTGTCCTTTGTATCCGTTCACCTAATAACCTGGTGTAAATTCCCGCGGACAGATAAAACTTCAAAGAGCATCCCTGAAAAGGACACAGCTAAGACATCCTTAATCAGAGACTAACTAAACAATGTTGCGACCAAACCAGTAGAGCTTCTTCCATGTGTCACAGTCTACGGTCCTGCTTGTTACTTGGTCATCCCGTCTACGCCATGTTTCTTCTATCCGCCCACAGCATCCGAAAGACTGTCGGATAATACTTAATTTTCTGCTCATGCACGCTGTTGGATTACTCGGTCGTGGTGGGCACCACAATAGTTGCACTAATGTCCACATTGAGAGTCTGCGCGGTCGCGGCAGTCCAATTTCTTCTCTGGATCCAACAGGAAATCCCTTTTTTGTTTTCGCCTTTCTTGTTTATGAATAGAAACAGTTTCAAGTTAAAGGTTTCAGAAATAGTAAATCCTTTCTGCATTTACACTTATCTAATTCAGTTTCAAGAACACTTTTCGTATTACATTTATTTCATATAACAAGATTTTATTCGACATGTTTTCCCAAACCAATTTATTATCGCACATTTGGAGATATCATTTCTCCAATCGTCACTAGGTCTGAGTGGATGGGCTATGTGTCTGTCAAATCGTCTTTAGGTTGGTGGTATTTCGTCCTGGTATCCAGGCAACCAGAACACACTTTCCCAAATTATAGTTATTGCAGAAACAGAAGCAGAACTTTTCTTTTCGTCATCACACCGCATGCAAACCGATTGATATTGGGTAAAGAATTAACGTTGTCAGAGTAATTGTATTTATCTTTTCTTTCGCCCAACCAATTTGAATTGATATTACATTTTTCGATGAAATGTATTTCCAAAAGTAAATGTTTCGGTGATGCAGATATTTACAGCCCATTCTTATTCGCAAATGATAGGAATAAAGAAAGAAGATGGAACATAAAATCATCATCTATATTCATACGGAAATTGCTCAATATTCAGGATGTAATTGTTTCGCTTCTCGTAATAAATTGTCTACTTTGGATCTCTTCTGTTTATGGACACATCTGTCGACTAACCGATATTTTGTGTCGACAGTGACAATTACAAATGACAAAAACAAATGACGTATTTATTGTATTCGTTTCTATGCAATTTATATTGTATTATAAATATACATCAACTCGTGTCTCAAATTTAATAATGTAAAATATGAAAAGTATAAAAATGAAATATCAATAGGATTCAAAATATGATATTCTCATCTATGAAGCCGGAACATACTTCAAATACAAAATGTACTTATTAACTAAAATGCATCAGATTTGTTCTTAACTTTTTACAGTACTTCGCTCCGGGGGTTACGTCAACGAATTCACGAATTTTAATAATACTAACGTCCTGAAGAAACAATATAGAGAGAAACGATTGCAACGTTTACTAACTCCTGTTTTTGTGTCAGTGTTCATCAATGGAGTTGAGTTTGGGTCACACCGTGTTGAAACAAATTTTCTTGAGGAATATTTCTGAAACCAGGCAAACACTTGTTTCTTTGTTTTTGAGTCATCTCTGTTAGTCTTGATATAGTTTGGTTGGGATGTCAGTACACTTTGTCCACTTTAGACCTCTGGAACGTATAGAAACGTATTAAACCTTGGGCATTAAAAAAAACTATTCACAAAAGCTTTTGAAAAGGCATTGCACTTTCAGCAAATGAGCATTCCAAAAATGTTCAATTTCTGACATAAATGGACCTGTTAAAAGGTGTGACGTAAAAATGTATCACATGTCGGAACGTGGCAAACTTATAGTGTTTCCATATCAAGAGAGCTACAAAAAGCATGACTCTTGAAACGACTGGAGTCGTATATCTTACAACGCGCTTTAAATCCGCACCACTAAGGGATATGCTCTAAGCGCGTGACCTTCTTCTTCTTCTTCTTATTATGAAGTCACTGGAACAATATGCAATCCACATCATTCTTCAAATCCAGGGAGTATACAATCGAAACTGAATGTTAGTCGCTCAAAATGTTAACCATTCCTTTGTAACAAGGTACTCAATTTCAACTGTGTGGACAGTTTACGAGCAAAGCCACTTGCCCAAGCTGACACCACTGTCAGTGTCAGTGACACATTGTCAGTGTCTCAACATGTTTAAAGTTGGATACATGGTTAAACTCAGTGTTTTCTTAAAAAAGCAACAACTTATGTAACGACGAATATACATAAAAGTATGTACATACCACGAATAATACACAACAGATATAGAATGTTTGTTGGTTTTGCAGCCTCTTGAATAACCCCATCTATAGCCCACGCCATAAAGTGGAAAAAATGCAGAACCTTTCAACATAATCTTGCAAATAATCGTAAACCTTCGGAAAGGTTACACTTCCAAATACATGTAAATGCATTCGGCTCATATTCGGAAATCGACGAAGAACTCTTAGGGAAAGGTTCGGAATGAAGCTGGCTATTTGAAAGTAGAAAACAAATCCACCTGCATCTGCCGGGACTAAGGGAATACGGCGTTATTTAATTAGGCTTACGCTTTTACAATGTATGTATTCCACTTTATGTTATTCATTTCACACAGATAGCACCCATCTTATTTTAGCGGTCGGGAGCAGGTATACAACTTTAAAGATTTCAGCAAAAATACGGTTCACACAAGTTTGTGTTCAACAGTTTTAAGTTTTAACTTGGAAATGGCTTGCAACAAAACTATCTTATCATCTATAACATGTCAACGAGTATGAGATCAACATGCTGTGACAAACATACCCGGGATAGCTGTTTCATTTGAATGTGACTCCGCGAGACAAGCAGACAGTCATGACATGTAATTATAAGTAACAGTCTAAAGGTTTGTCGATTTACCATGTCGTATCAGAACGAGTAAACATATATTTCCTTCTTGCAAATAGACGGCACTAAACAGCTTTCTGATCTGGCAAGAAAACGTGTTTCGTTCACATGAACAATTGACGATATTCAATATATGACAACACGCCATGCTGTGATTGTGTCTTGAAGTTACAGAAATAAAATCGATGTGTCCAAGTTCATCAGCTGATGTCCTTGTTTAGGACGGACAAGTAAAGGTAGTTTTAAATCAAACACGATAGCAGTAGCATCAATAAAACGTACATCTGCTGGATTTCCAATTTAAATTGCTGAATAACTTGTAAATATATTTGCGTGATAACACCAATAAAAATGTTCATGAATAAACGGGCAAATAACAATTTTCTCTGAGCGACGGCGTCTGTACTGACTCTATAACATGCAGATCTCCTTGCACGTTTATTTTTTCCCCGAGATGCATTCACAATTATTCCCGCTTAATTGCTCACAACGCTTCATCGAATTAACAATAGCCAGATATTAACTGTCCATGGCAATTAGTGTTTGATTCCTATGTTAAAACCATGCCAACAGAGGACTAAGACGTCGCGGAAGTCCAGTAGTCTCAAGCTTCTAGTCTTAAAGAACACAAACGGAGGGGTGAGTATGGAACAGCTGCCAGTCGGAACCAGTCGATAAGCAGTGGGATATTGGAAGGCTTTACACAGATCTTCAGCTGGCATGAGATGAATTGTGGCACCAAAACAAGACTCTTACCGCTTTGTCTGATCAGACCTGGCAACAACAGGAAAAGTAGGATAATGTGAGGTACGTATTTTGTCTTTCCGTTTGACAGTATTAGCTCGCGCCGTTAAACTGAACTTTCACAATGTTAAAGTACTCTTACACAACAGAATTCTAAATTGGGCCTTAGAGGTTCTGATCTCATTCTCAAACGAGTGGGGTTTTAAATTGAAACCCTCGTTCAATCGGGAAATCAGAGATTCGATTGCCCGTGTTTATAATGCATGTATTTGAATTCCGTTGTAAATTAAATGGTGCATTTCTTTACGTTGATCACTTTATCGAATAATATTTGAATAGTGATCTTCAAACTTCAGAAAACATAGACGTCGATGTTAGCCTTACGTGATTGATCCAGTGTTTGTGGGATCTGATCACATCAGTGCGGAAAGCTTCCGTTCAATAATGAAAGAAGAACATCATAATTTCATATTTTAATCAATCAATCTTTCAAAACTCTGAATCTTGGGAACATGATAGTTGTTTTTGTTACCGGTCGAATGTTTAAAATATTTATGTGGCTGTTTTGATAAAGTGTATTTGCAGATACAGCTGTCCAGTAATTTCAAATTCTTTGTCATTCGTACAAGCAGTTTTAATTAATATTCACCTTTCAAAATGACTCAGATCCCCTGATCAATATTCAAGGAGTTGTCATAGATCAAGAAGTGTCCGCATGCATTCTGGGGAGATGCAATGTTCGTGAAGTGTTCACCAAGGCCACACACCTTTTCTGATAAACAGATCTAGAAATATATTGTGATTTAACAGCTTAGATGCTGGGAATTGAGAATTTCAGAATTTATTTATACATCCGATATAGTTTTAAAAAGTTGTTGAGATCTTGAAACCGACAGTTCTTATACTGATGGTAGTTATATTAGGTTTCTTGTAAAGATGGTATTTAATTGCCTGTAGAAGGATACAAGTGCGTAATTTTGCATATTTAAAAAAATAATATTCATCCGTCCTGTTTTATTGTCTCTTTTGGGTGTTTGTTCATGCTTCCTGTTAAAGTTCTGAGAAGTAAGAGCTAGAAGCTATTTCACGAATGTCCCAAACCGAACGATCTGACGGTGACACAACCTACGTTAAGTGCCTCATTGTCGAAAAGAACACAGCGTTGCACACTTGTTCTTTGAAACTGACTGTTCAGTGACTGCTACGTCCAGCACAGGACTGGAAAGTCTATAGTAGGACAGATTTAATGCCAAGGTAACTATCAGGTAGAGTACCAAGTATATATAATCACCAGAATAAACATTGCTGGAATCCTGCCCAACACATTTTGTCTGCATCAAAGTCGGTTTAGTATGTCACTCAAGATCCCTTTTCCATCCGACATTAATGCAAACATACTTTTATTAAAACATTTAAAACTCCATAAAACTCTACTGCTTCTCAAGCGAATCTTTCAACATAGACAGGACTTGTCTCTAACACTTTTTCAAAATAACGTAGCTTCTTAGCAATAATGGATGCTTGAAGCTGGCAAAGAATGGAAGGCATGATTCACCATGCTGATTCCTCATTTAACAAATCCGAATTTTAAAGTTCCGTACGGCATTAAGTGTCGTAGCATTGCAGGATTCTACTTTAATTGTTTATCTGTAAAACGTTTTGATTTGAGAATGTGGGATTCAGATTCAAGTCTTCCACAAGGTCACTTCGTCTCTTCTTCCTACTTCTGAAAAGACATTGCCTACATGCTAAATCATGTCACCAGTGTCCATGCTTTGTGGTGTCATCTCGGTTTAAGCCTATCATTTTCTTTGACTGGCTGTCTATCTCTAAGACATGTCCTTCGTTTGTCTCCAGTTTACATATTGTCCCTTTTTCGTAAGTTTAGGTTTGAGGACTCTCACAGGATTCTTTGTCTTAATGGTTGCTATAGTTTATTTTTTTTTGTCCTTGGGAATGTGTCGTTGTTATCATCTAGGATGCCATCTATCCTTTTTGACAAAATACTGGTCGATGGTTTAGAGAATTAACCAAGGGTTCAGGGATGTTGAAAAAGTACTCCTGTTTATATCATGTTACTGCTTGGATATGCATTAAATGTGTGTACTGAGGTCTAAGATAAACTATACGAAAACAATTTTAGAGACCACTGAAGAATAGCAAATGTTGTCTGTTATCAGACATTTTTAGTACAGAGGGTGATGTTTCAGCACAATACGAACCAAATTCTACTCAAATGGGAACATTGACAAAGTGATGATTGATGAATAGTCATATCAATACCTTAGCCCATACAGAATGCATTGCACTGAAATATATATTGCACCTCCAAAAATCAAACATTTGACGTTTAAAGACATGTTAAACAAAACACTTGGCAATGTTTCACCCCCTAGATATTCTTTAAAAATTAAAAAGCTCATTTCAAATCATGTCTGAAAAAGTTAAATTTAAGACTGTGGAATGAAACGTTATTCTAGTGTGTTCATATCCTCAGATTGGTAAACTTCAAATGTTTCTCTGTTGTCTCTATGTCACCATAATATAATGCAAATACGTTCAGGTTAGACTCCCAACCCTCTTAACGAGCTCGACGGTTTGAGTCTTTTTTTTAAAGAGGCATGTAAATAGCACTTTCACTGTCAGAATACCCACCCACCCTATTTTCTTAGAGAGGCCTCCAAACTCGTTGATAAGGGCTTAGCATCTTCGGCGGCGCTTAATTACCGAGGTGACTGGTACAAATGAACGAGATCTTGCGAGGTACGGTGGTGTACCATGGGGCGTGACGTTATTAGCATGATAAGACACATGTCCATTCTGACAATCCATTCACTTAACAGGATAACAGGCAATACAAACAACGCCATTAGCAGGACTCGACGGCAACCAATGACGTTAAAGCCAAATTAAGGTTAACGCATCTGTCCAGCTTTAAGAAATATAGTTATCAGCTTATCACAGTCAAACAAGGATAATTAGTATTTCTATTCTATCATTATTCTTTTTGTTACCCTGTATTCATTTGGTTCCATGCTGTGCATAAGTTAACATTAGCAATTCGGGAAGCTTGGCGACCAAGATAATACTGTCTCATGCGCTGAATCACTCCAGGAACTCTCCCACTCGCGATGAGAAAGTGTCAACATTTTGACAAGGTATTTTCGGTTGACTGTTTGGCCACATTACTTATCTGAGTTGTCATCAGCATGATTATCCAATGTCATGTTCAGTGTTTGAAAGTATATTGAATAATGCATTGTCACATACATGTATAAGGTTTCAAAGTGCAAAAATAACATCCCATCGTTTGGAAGACCTTAAGTCTTCTATACATGTGCAACTTGTTATAATAACAAACTAATGACGACACTAAAATAGCGCTTAATTCACGCACAATGTGCCATCCTCGAAATCCAGTCAACGGTCCGTCATATACCTTGAATCAATCATATTCAAGACGATCGTCTCGAGGCGAGCGTGTTGACCATTCAGCGTAGCTTTCATAGCGTAAGCTTGCGTCCACTCATATGGAGCGTCTCTTCTAACGCTCGGCGAAGGCAAGAACGTTGTCCCGATATGGTCCTACAGAGGGCCTGAACGGGTATTTAAATATGCCGGAAAGAACGTTGTGTGTTTAAATGAATCAAGAGTTACTCCGTGCAGTGAATGCGACATTTAACTGGTTGTCTATATTTAGTAGATTTGGACTTTCCATGCACACAAAACGACTATGGTGAGTAAAAGTAAATCTAGGGTATATGACGGACCGTTGGTGGAGTCACATGAGCCCTAGTTTTCGAGGATGACAATGCACATGCCGAAAGCGCTCGATGTTATTACCCTGGTCATTAGAACAACGTACAGTCCACACCCTTTCTCAACACCTTTAGCCTCAGGGTAAAGTTTAGGGTTAGATTTTGGTTAGCGTTATAGTTGTCGGACTAATATGGGAATATCCCGTTTATGATAATAATATGTATGCTCTTAACATTATTACCCCAATCATTGGAATAATGTACAATATACAACCTTTCTTAACTTCACAGGGAATACACAACCCAAGTTGCATATTTGTGGCTAGAAGGTTAACGTTTGCATGTTCATCATTTTCGACCAGGTACCCAATGTCAGCTGGGTAGACTTACGAGCAAAGTTACTTGCCTAAGCTGACACCAGTATCAATACACTTTACAAAATAGTTTAAAAAGTATACAGTCCTAATGTATTTCCTAATTGAACAGTCTGGACACCTAACTGCAACAGGTGGATGTTCGTCCTGCTCGAGGTTTTTTTCGGTTTCAGAACTAGTATAAAGCCAAATGCAGATTGACCGGAAATGCTTCTATTTTCAAACAGCGGCTATAGACAACGAATATCTATTATTGCTTGTAAAGATCGATTTTAAACTGACAACATATTAGACCAAAGAATCAGTTTAATCAATCTAAAGGTGATATAAAATCGTACATTGTTTAACCACTGGATTTCGACTTTGGTCAGTACTTAAACTTCTCGTTAGGACTTCGCATTTAGAATCATACTGAAACGCATTGAAAACGCAACAACCTAAAATAATTATTTTATGCAGGACTTAAAGCTATAAAACAAATGTGGTATATTTCGAAACGTTTAAGTCACAATGAGTGTGACCAGTGATAAAATTACTCAATAGGATTATTCATACGCAGCTGAAAACATGGCTCCAAAACAAATGCCGGTACGATCTCCACGTGAATATCGGAAATTGATGTCAAATGCACATGCATACATGTATATGGGGTATAAATTGTGCTGGTTAAAATGCCAATCTCAGTTCATCTCTAAGGCAACTTAACACCGAGAGAAGCCATGCCAAGATAGACAAGTGGTATAAGGCCGTATAATTATTGTTTAACCGCTGGATTTCGACTCTGGTTAATAAAAACATTTAATTAACATTCTTCTGAGGCCTTATGATTTACTAACTTTAAAGATAGGAGTTCGTTCCGCCATGTTTCCCACTTGAGTACCGCTTTCGAGCGTACGACTTTCATTTAATACTGTCATTTCGACTGATATTCTTCCGTGTTCATTGCCTTTCGTGCAATCGTAGTAAAATGTCACAACTCTGTTTCATTCATTGTAAAATACACCGGAACTATGTTGTTATTTGCTTCGACTAGAACAGTGAGCGGAAACGTGTGTTCTGTCCAGCAGTGAAAGTAATAGCTGCACTGTGATTGGTCAATATTATAAGACATCGTCACCTGCTGTCAGGTCACAAAGCCCAGGGTCCTCATATTGATCTCTGTCCACCGTGACGTTTCTCTTTGTGTATTCAGGGGCGCTTGTCAATTTTGACACTTCTAACATTATCACTGAGAACGAACTCGGCACCACAAGCACACATTTGCCATAGCACTAGCAAGGAGATTAAAATGGAGACGGTTATAGTTGCTTTCAGTAATTTGTCTTTTCGGGAGCTATCGGAATTGTCTTTACATTGCGTTAAAGTTATGCTCGAGAAACTATCCCCGCAAGGTGAAAGTAAGCGTAGCTCAATTGATGCTTTCTTTTAATTTCTGATAGGTTGGTCACCCCTTGTGAATTTACCAGATACAATGTCTTCCTCCAACAGGTAACAATTTTTTTAACGAGATCATAGGCGCAGAAAAAGTAAACCATAACGTAGGAAAGATTTCTAGTTTTCCGAGTCTTCTCACTTACTTTTAGGTAAAGAAAAGTTCAATTTGTAACAATTATTTGCTGTATGTTTTAAAAGGAAAAGAAGACGACCGTTTGGCATTTCCGATAAATAGATAACCCCAAACCGTTGTTAGGAATCGTAGTCGGGCGTAGATTCTATCCATGTGACATAACTAGTCTGCGCCTAACTTTCCTTTTCCAGAGCGCCAACTTGCTTAGGTTCTCCCTTCCTAACATTCCTAAAACGCGCCTCGATAAATGAACATCAGTCAGTGAGAGAGAGAGGTTAATGTTTAACGTGCACACTCCAGATATACTGATTTGGCGCACGGGAGTCAGTCAGTCAGTCAGTCAGAACATTTTACATAGTGTCATAGAAACAAAGTTCTCACACGTATCACACAGGAAACCTCACTAATAGGTTTAAGTGTTTTCAGACAGTCGTAAAAGTCGTACCGCCCGGCTGCTTAATCAAACAGCCATACAGTGGAATACCAACTGTGAGTTCCTCGACGGATAGCCAATCATTTCCCGTAACAAAGGAACAGCAAGTTATACAGAGGGACGCAATTGCATATAAATGTCTTCCTAACCTGATCACAGAGCTATACCGATAAGTGAGCAACCTATCCTTCGATGGTTTACCGGAAGCAGCCCACACAGACTGGCGAGCGTCCATCTGTCTGCCCAGTAAAGGACAACGCAGTTTAACATCCGGTGTCTTACTTGCTTAGTATTAATCCAAATGATACTGCACGCCTTGTAATAGGATGAAAGCTGGATTAGTATTGCATGTCTGGATGAACAAGGTTATTTTTGCTCACTAAGCCAATCAGCAGGAACAATTTACCAAACTTTGAATATGACAAACAATTCCTACTCGCCTGGAGTCGGCAATGTCGTGTCCAGACTATGACAGAGGAGACGGCGGCCTTCTCTGAATTTGAGAACGCAAAAAGTTAATACAGGAAAGCTTTTTTATTTGTAGAACGACAACTGGTACCTTTTTAGCTCGCCAGAGACGAAAGACTCAGGAGAGGTATTGTGATACCCTCCGCGTCGTCGTCCGTGGACAGTAGGTTAACGTTTTTTTCAAAACCCTACAACTTTTAATGTTTTTGAGGTACGACCATCAAATTTTGAGGGTAGCATCCTCACAGCCATACTTCTCAGATACCATC
>JAUELE010269929.1:0-10011 GCA_031471655.1 Diodora aspera | reverse complement strand
ACTCATATTAGGAAAACATCCGACTCATATTAGGAAAACATCCGACTCATATTAGGAAAGCATTCGAAAATCGACTGAACATTCTTCCATCTTTCTAAGTAAAAGGTTCGGAATGAGGCAGGCTATTTGAAAGTCGGAAATATATCCGTTTGCATTTGCCGATACTATGGGAATACAATGTTATTTAATTTGGCATACACTATTTCACACTGATAGCACCAGACCTGTTGGGGGGGGGGGCTAGTTTTCGGGAGCACGTATCAAACTTTAACAGAAGACTATGGTCGTACTGGTCGCGTATTATCAGGCTGGTTGCTGTGCTTCTCACCAAGTCTGCATACGATTCTCCAACACTAAAACGTTACAAGTTTATATTTTATAAGCGCTTCTGTTAATGTTGGTGCCATCGGTGTAAATGTTTTATTTCATCTTTCGATTGTTCTTTCTTTCTATTTCTTCTTCTATTTTGTGTTTTTCTTTAACTCCATTGTCAATACGTATGTATGTTATAACCACGGTTATCTAAGGGTCACAATCATGATGGTCACATGAAGATATGATACGTTGAGATTAACCTCAGGGACTGCTGTGTCAGATAAGCTAAAACATGTTCCCAGAAATATGCTTAATCTACAAAAATTATGTTTGTAATCTTAAACAAGTAAAGTCAAAAAAGAAGCCCAGAGATATTCCTAATTTCTGAAGCCGTTCAGATCAATACTTGCTACATTTCAACCAGACTGGTTACAGGGAGAAAAATACAATGCTTCGAGGGCTGTGAGACAGACTACTGTTTGAAGGCTCAGAACATTAATTAACAGGAATTGACGAATTTGTTAAAGAAAGGAAATTCTAAATTTCAGTGCAAAATCAACTGGTAATATTAAAAATGCAAAATTAAATATGTAACCACATTTAGCAAATTTCATTTCAAACTTGAAAGGATATGTCTCTCAAAACAAATACAGACGTCGTTTTCTATTACTAAAACGTTTTCATGTACATGCATTCCTCCAGCCGTTCACACCGGCAAAAGCGAAAAGAACACATCCAATATTCCATGATTTAGATGATTTGCACAAAACTCAACACAGGGTTGAATTGAATGTACTAACAACGTAGTTGATTGCTAAGGATGATGTTCAAAACTGACGATCATAAAAAAGTATGCCGAAACGGTTTTCTGTAATAAACAATTTACCCCTAATACTGTTTGAGAACAATCCTGTTGACATTTAATGGTCATAATTGTGGATATCAGTTTTGAGTTATTAATTCGAAGTAGAAGGTTTGCATCACTTTGTGTTTTTGTCTTTTTTATCATTCCCGAAAACGAATTGGTATTTTTTCTTTTGATCGTCATTTTATTTCATGATCAGGACCCGTATGCATGAGAAGGAAGTAACGCTAACTTCGGAAATAGCGAGGTATTCCTTACTTCGGAAGTAATAATCATGGCGACCGCGTTTATTTACTTTCATCGACAGTGGCCACAACTTCGTCGAAACCGTGTTTTCCAGGTGTATAGATCTACACTCACAAAGCGTGCCGTCAATTAAGTATATACTCGGTATCAGGTTGATAATGTTTCTGAGACTTTTAAACCTGAAACTTGACATGACGGAATTAGGAAATTCATATCCCTTCCTTTTCGAAGAAAATAAATTAAAGAAACACAGCCGAATGTTGCACAATAATGTTGCCGAATGTTGCCGAATATACGTCCATGGTATAGACGCATGCAATATTAATTGGCTGAAATTTAGTTTGTAGCAACTAAACTTGTCTTCGATTGAAAACATCGTGACTTCGCTTGTCTCAACCCAGTCAGTGAAGAACGTCTAGGATTGGTGCTCGTTCCTTTCTGACGCCACAATCCAGAAACTGCCGAGCGTGGCCAAAAAATATGCATACGCTTGCCGGAATTCAGGGGTGCTTTGAACTCACGTAAATAATTCAGAACAAAGCTGCCAGGATCGACACAAGATCACAAACCGCTCAACACATAGCTCCAGTTCTTCAGTCCTTTCACTGGCTCCGTATCAAAGAAAGAAAGAATATTGTCTCGTGTTTATCAAGCAGTGAACGGTTTTGCCCCAAGTTATATTCAGGAATTGTTTAGTACTCCGTCGAGACCTAGAACTCTCCAATCAAGTAGTCTTGTCTGTCCCTTGCTACAATCTTTAGTCTTTTGGTGCACGTTCATTGGCATATACCGTAATGGAGCGTCTCTGTTGAGTACCTTGCCATTAAATATTACACAGTCTGCAACTGTAGAAATTTTTAAATCTATGTTAAAAACTCACTTGTTTATACGTTATCTATAGGTGCTTAAATTCTACTAGACTTCCTTTCTTTCAGTTCATTGTATTTTAATTATATTGTAAAATTTCATGTTGATTAATTGAAAATGTTGCCGTTGTGTATGCCCTTTGTGGCATGGAGTTATGTCGCGTTGTAAGTGGCCTTATAATTATTATCATTATGAAACGGAAAACATTATTTTCAGAAAATTAAAACCCTCAAAAGCCACAGCTAGGCTGTGTTCTGTGTGTTCACAAATTTTTGT
This sequence comes from Diodora aspera, assembly GCA_031471655.1. Lineage (NCBI taxonomy): Eukaryota > Metazoa > Mollusca > Gastropoda > Lepetellida > Fissurellidae > Diodora > Diodora aspera. The sequence goes on along the minus strand of JAUELE010269929.1, from coordinate 7,442 downwards.
GAAAAAATACTGAGCGATTCCAGAGTTATGCTTAGGAAATTAAAATGACAGTTTCCATTCCTAGTTGAGATAGAAACGGAAAATAGTACTTTCTGAAAATTCAAACCCTGAAAAGGTACATCTGGGCCATCTGCCCAATATGTGTACCAAGTTATGTGTATGAATACCAAGTGGTTCCAGAGCTATGCTCCAAAAACCAAAAGGACAAAATTTCCACACTTTGTTGCCATGGAAACGGAAAATATTATTTTCAGAAAATTGAAACCCTCAAAAGGCACAACTAGACCATGTGCCCGAAGTGTGTACCAAGTTTCGTCGAAAAGGACCCAGTGGTTCCAGAGTTCTGCTTCGGAAACGATGTCTCTGGACACTAACGCCGACGCCGACGCCGACGCCAAAAACAATATGTCTCCCCCTCCTTTGAGGGGGAGACATAATTCAGCAGCCACATTTACCAGGATGATGAGGAAGCTCCTTGCAGGGATGGATAACCTAATAAACCTTATAGATGACACCTTTGTGTACACTGAGACATGGGAGCAGCACATGAGCATACTCAACAAAGTCTTTTTCAGAATCAGAGATGCTGGTTTGACTTTAAAATGTGAGATCGGTTCTCCAGTGATCAACTTTCTTGGACATCTTGTAGGAGCTGGTTTCATGAAGCCCAGGGAGGAGAAGATCTATCAGATCAAAGGAGCAAAGGAACCTCGCACAAAGAAGGAACTCGGATCATTCATAGGACTTGCGAGTTATTATCGTAATTTGTGTCCAATTTTGCTCAGATCTGTGTGCCATTGACAGAACTTTGCCAAGAAAGGATCGCCAAACACCATCCAGTGGGATGCTCCACAACAGCATGCTTTCAACACTTTGAAGAAAGATTTGACTCAGGATCCCATCTTGAAACTGCCATACATGTCCAAGCCCTTCCATGTGCGAACGGATGCATCTGATGTAGAACTGGGCACTGTGCTGATGCCAGAACATGATGGACTGATGTTCCCAATAGCATACGCAAGTCACAAGTTGTTACCTAGAGAGAGGAACTATGCCATCATTGAGCGTGCCACACTAAGTTCTGACTGTACCTTTATGGCCAAAACTTTGTTGTAGAGACAGACCATCAACCATTGAGCTTCTTGATGAAAATGAAGTCCCAAAATGCTTGTGTGATGCGATTGGCACTCAGCCTGCAGAGGCTCTGATAATCAAGGTGCTGATTTTTTTAAAACAAGTGTTCCTGAACAGAAAAATTCAAGACAGCAGATCAGATCGTAAGAAGCTTTATAACTGTATGTTTCATCTGCTGGGAAAGGACTCATCTAGACCTTTGCCTTCGACAGACACTCTAGAAATACTGCCTAACACCTTCCTCCAATTCTTCACGCAAAAGATTCCCAAGCTGTGCGCTCCCATGATCACTCGGGATGATAGCAAAGACTTCCTTGAAAATCAGATATCACCATAAGCAGATAAATACCTCAGTATGTTCAATGATTTCACAGAGGAAGAAGTTTCCAAGCTTATCAAGAACTCTTAATTTTCTTCCTGTTGTTTAGGTTCTGTACCAACACCATTTCTCATGATGAATCTTGATATTTTGCTCCAAGTACTCACAAGGATCATTGGCATCATTCTCAAGAAATCAGTCATCCAGCCTCATCGGAAGAAATAAAACTTGGATAAAGATGAACTGCACAACTACAGACCGGTATCAAATCTCTGATAATTATCCAAACTCATTGAACGAGTGGTTGGTGAGAATACCTTCACAAGAATGAGCTACTGTACAGAGACAGCCCTCACCAAAGTGGTCAATGATCTCATAATGGGACTGGAGCGCAGCATTTCATACAATTGATTACCACTAATCCTATCGCGTCATCAAAATGATTTATTGATCACAGGCTCTGCATGAGATTGGTTCCATTGATACATCTCTGAATGCTACCAGTCTGTTATCGCCAGGGCTCAGTTTTGGGTCCGGTACTCTTTACACTCTATACCAAAGATCTCGGAAGATTTATCCACAGTAATGACATAAATCGACATTCGTATGCGGATGATACACAGCTCTACAAGTTCTTTCCTTCATCATAATAATCAGAATCCATCATGTCTTGGATGTTCAATAATAAGCTGAAGCTGAACAGTGATGAAACAGAATGCTTGCTCGTAGGTTCCTCACGAATGCTGCATAAAATAAAACTGACCTGAGGTCATTTGAGTTTCACGATACATTAGTCACTCTGTCAAGTAGTGTTAAAGATCTTGGCATTGTCATCGACGGTGAGATTTCACTTGACCTCCACGTGAATCATATTGTGAAGATATGCTACTTACTGCTCCGGAACATCGGAAACATTCGAAAGTATCTCACAAAGGAGGCAACTGTCGCTCTGGTGGTGTCCCTAATCATGTCAAGGATTGACTATTGCAATGCTTTGTTGGCTGGGCCATCAGCCACTCAACGATTCCAGAGCACAGGTGCTAATATTGTGACCGTCACTCGACATAACAAACACATCACACCCATCTTCAGAAACTTACACTGGCTGCCTATCAAATGTAGAATTCAATGCAAGTTGCTGTGCATTGTTTATCGCTTTCTCTCTGATCAAGTGCCCTTCTATCTGACACACTTACTAACCGTTTACTCACCTGTACGGAATCATCTCTCCAAAAACAAACATCTGCTAACCACACCCACAGTAAGAACGTCACGTTATGGCTAGTGACCCTTCTCCTATGTAACAGCATCAGCTTGGAATAACCTACCACAACAATTACAAGACTGTCCAAAATTTCCTACATTCAAATCACTTTTGAAAACCTTTGTTTTTAAGACCGCCTTTCTCTGTTAACGATTAGTATTTCTACTTTTACTTCTACTAATATTTACTCTTCTATTTATACTGTGCTATGAGCATGCAACATGCATAGACATATTTACGCTTTGCAAATGTTCTAATATCATCATTATTGTTATTATTAAATAGTCTGTCATTGCAATGGAATGTGATATCTACACCGTTTCCTAATGGAGGTGTGTTTGCTTAATACTCGCTTGGCTACATTAGTCAAATTAAAACAAACATATTTAGAAAATAAACGTCCCTGCATTCGAAAACGCATTCTAAAATTATGATTTAAAAGGTAAATAGAAGCTGAAATCAATGTTTTGACTAAATGGACTTTTTGATCGAGGTAAAGGTTAGGTAAATGCTCAATAGTAGGTGGTTCAGAACGCATTGATGACATGACGATAACCATGTGTGTGATGGTTGTCTCCAACAATTTTGGGTGTCATGTATCTAACAGTGCAAACAACTCATATTGCTCAAATTTGTCAAGCTGAATCTATTAAAACTTTGAAGTTCAGCCTGAAATGGTTTCCTTAATTTTGTCTTTTTTATTGCCAGAAACCATCCCTGACAGAGCCGGGTCTAGCTGAAAATTCAGAAACAGAAAAGGTTGTAAGACATGATTTCGTCAAAGTTTTAGTTGAAAATTAGTAGCTTTGTACAGTTTAAACATGCAAAATATCCCAAAAGTTGTGACCATCCACAAACAGTTATTAGCCTGCTGGATATCAAGCAAGTTGACATTCCCTAATGCATGGCAGATGAAACAGCACACCTTCAGTCAACATTTTGAACTTCAGTAGTCGGGCTCGTCAATCTGCTTTTAACTGATTATCTGTAGAAGTATCGTGTACACATTAGAACATTCGAACGTCAATTAAGCGCACACGTTATTGTGCAAACCACATAATTTTAATGAAATCTTTATTTAAATAGCTATCACGGATTTTTTTCTTCACTAAATGCATTGAGTTGGTCGTTAGACAGTAGTCACGAAGAACCCTGTTATTCCAGCCGCACTACTCACTTTCAATGATCTTTCATTAACCTTTATTGTGGGCATCCTCAGCGTATCAGATTAAGGGTCAAATGTCCCTAGCTGCTGCCTCCAAAGTCAGTGAGATCCCTGCTACACAAACGCTCACGCCAGTCGAGTCAATTTGTGGAATAGTTGTGTGGACATAACTTGTTACAGGTTTTCTCTCTCGAATTCTCTTCCAGCAAACAAACCATTGAGAAGGAAAGCACGCATGGAACAAAACAAAGCACAGACGGCGGCTTTGTTCCGACACGTCCGTTGGCTTTGGTTCTTTGGAGGAATTTACCCATTTCCATTGACGAAGTATTCAGTAACATCTAGAACTCTTTTCTTACTGTTACTGGTTGGTTTATTCGTGTCTAACGCATGTGTCTACAGTTATTCCATCTACTGGCGATTTGTACAAGGCAAAGATATCATATCGTTGGTTTCCCTTTGCGTAGTCGAAATTTCATCATTCTCACTGTCTTTGGTGTGTTCCCTAACTTTACCGAAGAGACTGGCAGATTTGGAAGATATGTTTCAAGCGTATGAAAACAAGTACCAAGTCGAGGAGTGCATTCGCAAAAGTGTTAAACATTTTAGAATGTTATTATGTTTTACAGCAGTGATTAGTGTGTACGCTATATTTCCACACATTCCTTTTTCTGGCAACGTACTCTTCGTGTGTGAAGGCATTCCGTCATGTGATTTATATGGAACCTTGGGTATCGTTGTAACTGTTTTCGAAATAACCTACAGTCTTATCATGCTTGTTCAGGTGTATGGTAGCCTTTTTATTTGTGTGGTTTATGCCAGGTTCCTCAAAGAACAATTCAAAAACATATATTTGGGGTTTAAAGCGCTTAAAGACATCAACCACACAGAAACCAAACTTGAATATCAAGTTAAACAACATGACGCAGTGGTGGATCTTTTGAACAAAGTCAATGGATGCGTACATCATTACATGTTCTTTGGACTTTTTCCATGCATTCCCATCGTAATGTCAATCTTGTACACAGCGCTGGCGCCAGACATACATCTTTATGAAAGAATATTGTTGATTGGTCTCACCCCTGGCACTCTCGTCATTGTAGGAGGAAGGATTTTCTTTGAAGCACAAGTCAACATCTGGGCAAGTATAACGAGTTTATAATCCTATCTACATCTGCACAATTGAGTTCGCCCCCGCGACACTCGCCAGGTGACGTTTGTGTACTATGGATCATAACTTTTCAATATGGCGGACAAGACGTCTGACGATTCGCTGACGTAAGCAATAAAACGTTTGCTAGAGAAAAAGGTAAATTTCTTAAAATTGACAACACGTATTTTAAAGGAACAGCAGATGTCCTTTTCATTTGTTATAATCTTGTTTTACCTCGAAGGTAATCCGCTCGAGACATTTGAAATTGTCGCCACGAATCTTCGAACGATCAGAACATTTATTTTTATTTATTTTGTGTTGGTCAGTTGTTTTCACCTGTCTGTGACCATTTTCTGTTCAGCAAACGATTTCCTTGTTGGCTCGGCCGAAACCGCTACACATCTAGCTCTTCAAAAACAATAAACTCTGAACATTTTCGCATAAATAGTGCAAATTAATTGCCGTAACTGTAAAGCTGTTCGATTTTCGATCAGTCATTTGGCATAACTACTTTATCACAACTGCTGAATAATTACTTAGGCTTTGAGTAAAATACTATCTTACATGTATATATTAACAAAAAAAACATTTCCATTAAAAATCGGGGTATAACTTTCATTTTCATAATAAATTCTATAAAAATATGTATCACTGCAATGAGATCACACGTGATTTGCAGCTGTGCATACAATGATAAATGACACTTAAATTGGCATTCAAAAGTGGTTAAGATCAGTAACTGTTGGCTGTCATTTAATTCCATAGATAAGTTAAATTTGGAACTTCTGAGGGGAAACAAATTCATGAATCTGGGGTTTGTTGTCCGAGTATTTTTTAATAGTTCATTATTATAATGACATGGAAAAAGGTAGTAGATTTATATTTGATTACTTGCAGTCCATAATAATGATATTGAGAAAGAGATTTAGAAGACTCATATTTTATTACCTGATGAATTCAACTTTTAAATTTCTTTCTGCGTTCAAAAAACAATGTGTCTCATGACAAAATATGAGGGGGGTGGCTACCCAGCCACCAGGAAACACTGATGAGCAGCTTTATGACAGTACACATTGGAAAATATCAAAAGATTAATTTACGATTTTAGGGCAAAGGTATGCATCACCATCCTCAACTGTCATGGGTTTCTCTGATAATTATATTTGTGAATTCAGTTTTGAATATTATATTTATAGACAGGCCTAAATGCCAATCATTAATATGTCTTTAAATTCACAATATTATATGTCAAAACATCACAATACAACCGTAGGCACTTTTATTCAACACAGATATTTTACTACTGGGTATTTAAATATTTTGTTCTGTGCACATCACACTTTTTCTTCAGTAATTTAAGTTTTAAAGAAAGTTTACTCCTCAGGCACCTCGTCAGGTCCTGACTGAGGGTCCAACATCTTGCAGTACATCCAGAAGACGCATTCAGAAAATATTTTCACAGCACCAAAACGTTTAATGAAGTTTCTTGTTTTGCCAACAAAAACAAAAGACAACACATGTTTGATTTAGTGATTATATGATTTAATGCAATACAATGCAATACTTGCAAGTGAACATTAAAGAACTACTTACATTATTCATAGTAATGAACGTCTGTACAGGACTAAGTTGTTAATACTAAATGGCACAATTGTAATGTTTTGTCCTCCAAATAACATTGTCTCATTCCATCAGAAACATTCCTGACCACATCTTCATGGGTTTGCTTATAATACCCAACTGCTCAGACTGAAGACCTCTTGTTTGATAGGTAAATCATTTTCTGTCAGTTTCACCTGTGAAAAAAAAGTACTGAAACTGTGTGGCTTCGAACTGCAGAGTACTTACACTTTTCTCTTGCAAACTATTTATATGCCGGATAATTGCTGACAAGTATTTACTTTCTAAATATTAATATTTGTTCGGGAAACATTTGATGTAACTATAAGAATATAGAATGGTTATGTAGAAGGTGACGCCCCCCCCCCCCCCTCCAACCAGGACAAAAAACAAATGGTTGCTTCTTCACAACTGGTTAATAAAACTAAAATATGTTGATGTACTTAACAGAATACATGTACTGTGTCACAGAGAAGGTTTAGCTACTACTCTCAGACACTATGGTGTCTCTCATACTATCATACATACAATTTAAGTTTTCTCCTCTTCTCTGTATAAGTAGTACATTCTTCATCAGAATCTGTCTTCAGGTTAAGATGAAAGATGGGTGCTGCAACCATTTCAAGATTTTTCATCATCTGCAAACAATATTCAATGTGTTCAAATATACTGAGTCAAAAAAGAAACTTCACAAAATGTAATTTTTTTGTAAAATGACTAATTTTTCTCTGATGACACATCTCTGTATCTGAAATGGGATCCCTATCATTCGAATCTCGGAAAACGT
>JAUELE010269896.1:0-10012 GCA_031471655.1 Diodora aspera | reverse complement strand
GTCCTTTTCCCGGTCATTCTTCAGGAAACTTTTAAAATAGGGGTCTGAACGTCTACGCTACTCGGGTTCAAGACGAATGGGAATGCGATTCATGGTTCATGATACATTTCATAATTATAAAGTGAAAAATGTTATTTTATGTATTTTTTTTATCTGTGCAATCTATTAATTTTTTCTCTTGACTCGTGCAAACTATTTATTTTAAAAAATCAAATGGTCGCCCCCTAATATCTGCCAGGGTGTCAGAAAATTGAAACGGCCATTCAAGAGACTGCTTAATCGACGAATATGCTATATTCTTTTAGCTATATTTATTCGTCGTATGTACATCATTTTATGTATATTTATCGTTCCAAACGTTTTGAAAAGAAAACAATGAGTTTGACCACATATCCAACTTTAAGAAACTAGCAGGAATAAATAAAAATGTTCTGAAAAAACGGTCAAGATGTTATGAGAAAGACATTAAGAAGCTTTGAAGTTATTAAGAAGCTGTGAAGATAAAAGATTAAGAAACCAGCAGGAAGACATAAAAAAGTTTTGCAAAACGGTCAAGACATTAAGAGACGTTAAGAAGCTCTGAAGTTTAGTCATTAAGAGGCACCGAGGAAGCCAATTAAGAAGCTTAACAGAAGGTTCTAAAGTGTTGTTAATCTTACCATCTGAGCAAAGCCGATGAAGAACCGTACGACAATGAAGACGCTGATGTTAGGCGAGAAAGGTAAGACCAGGGCGGACACGCTGAGCATGAAGTGACTTGAAAGAAGGGGCATTTTCCTGCCAAAGATATCCGCCATTTTTGTGATGATCAGAGCTCCAATCACCTGTCCTAATATCAAGATAGTTTGGCTGAGACGAGAGAATACCTCCCGGTCGCACACAAGATCCCACTGGAAGAAAAACACAGATGCCATGAGGCGAGATGAGGCAAGGCGTGTTACTCCGGGAGTTTTAAGAGATGTAAATTGTAACAACTGCAGTGAATCGTAATAACATCGACCTAAATTGTAATAAAACGGGCACGGTACACTGTGGTGTTTCTCTACATGCTTACGACGAAGAAGAAGAAAACTAGTTTATTTAAGTGTCACACACTTTGCTAAAAGTGTCCGGCCATATGTGGCCCATGAGACACTAAAATTACATATCATGAACAAATATAAGTAAATATAAAAGTGGGATATACACATGTAAAAAAGTATACGTATTACGTGGGGTGACGGTAATAATTAGCATGAGTATGAGTGTGTTTCCTCAATTACAAATCTAATCTAATCTAATAGTGCTTTTGTACAGCGCATGTGTCCAAGCAGTTGCATGCTCAAAGCGCACAGTATAAGTCAACGTCTAGGAAGGGAAAGCTTGTTTAAAGAGATGAGTTTTCAATGTTGATTTAACGTCACTTAAAGATCATAATTATCTGAGTCCATTTGGAAGAGCATTCAAATGCTGCCACATAGGAAAAAGAACGTTTTCCAAAGGTTTTAGAGTTCATTCTGGGACACAGAGGAGATGCTTGTTTGCTGATCTGATTAATCTAAGGATTGTAGGTATTTATAAGATCGCATAGATATTTAGGGGCTTCACCGCGAACACATTTGAACGTTAAGCAAAGCATTTTGAAGAGGATTATCTCAGGCACTGTTCACCAGTGCAATGAACATAGGATGGGAGTGATTCGATCATTTTGAGAAGACAGAGTCACAATCTTTGTAGCTGTGTTCTGAATAGACTGAAGCTTATTAATGAGATGTTTCGGGGAACCAGCCAATAAACTGTTGCAATAATCAATCTTAGAGATGACTAAAGATAACACTAAAGTTGCAGGTGATTCTTTTGTAAAATACGAGTCAGAAGCAATTTCTGCAAAACCATCTGCTTTTCGACAACACACCTGTGATACTATTGACGTATCCTTCTTCTGTTCATATACCCATCCATGGGTACATCCACTTGTGTTGAACGAGTCAGAAATGGAACATACACCATAAATTGTGATATTAACATTCGAACCGTTGTATGCGTCGACTTCATAATTAGATAATGATGACAGCGTTGTACTTCTGCATGTATGGTCGTTATCTTTAGCTGCAAGAAAAGAACACAATGTTGATTCTTTCATCCAGTCACGTGAATAAGCAATGCTTCAAGTCTTACTTAAGGTATACTCACACGTGTAACATTTGTTGGCTAACATTTCATTGAAGTGTCAGTTTAATTGACTCACAGCAGGAAGTATAAATAAAAACGTTGCCAAGGAATAGAGCAGTGTCGTAAACTTCAGCAACATCCAGGAAGATGCAACATTACATGTTATCGGAGTGTTGCCAGCTATGTCACACACGGAAACATGTATTGGTCAACAAATGTTATCCAACAAATTGATGTCACTCGTGTGGCCATACTTTCAGAGCAGTGTTCTAGTCTTAACCAACATGCAGGACGGTATCAATTACATGTTATCAGAGTATTGCCAGCTATGCAACACACGGAAACATTTGTTGGCCAACAAATGTTTTCCAACAAATGTTGTCCGTATAACCACACCTCAAGCTTTAAACACTTAATGCAAAGGTAATGAATGCTGGGTGTCACTGGGGTGGGGGCGTCTACAAACTCTGGGAAGGCATGTGACCCCTCAGCACTCCTGACTGAAGAAGAATTCAACTGAAACAGACGGATAATACTCGTTTAGTTTATAAATTTTATTGGCGCAATTTTGGTTTCTCTGAATTTATGTATATTATGTTTATATAATTTATCTGCAAGAAAATGCATAATGGCTATTCAGCTGGTAGCGGTATATTGTGCCTGTAAATGTGGACATTATGTTTAGCTGCAAGAAGATGCACATTGATCATTTCATTGGCGTGACATTGTGCCTCGGAATTTATGGGCATTATTCAGCTGGAAGAAAACAGTCCATGGTTTAAACAATTATTAATACAGATAACACGCATGATTATACTTACTTACAAACATAAGACTCCGGATTTCACTTACTCTTGAAGATAACACGCATGGTTTCACTTTCCTTTAAAAATAAAACGTGCAATAGCTAACAAATATAAAACTCATAACTTCACCTACCCTTAAAGATAACACTCCTATTTTCACTTACCTATAAAGATAAAACTCATGACGTTGAAGTTAGAAGGAATTATCAGAGAACACAGAATGATGAACTGGACCTTGTGGTACCGTCCACTACTGTCCATCGCCGTCAGGAGGGTGTCCGTGCTGAGTTGACCCATGGTCAACACAGGACGTCAGATACGTATCACAGAGACAAGCCAGATCCCAAAGACTTCAGTTGTGGGCAATCTGAAAATAACGATAACCTTAAGATTCTTCGCAAAAACAAGTAGGTTTGCACTTTAGTTCCTGAACTGATTTGGAATATAAAATTATTTATAACAACAAACATTTTGGAAATATCCATTTGATTGATTGACTGAACTATTCCTCTGTCAAATTCTGACATAGCCTAGTCAATGGTCCTTCGTGAATGCCATTTGTTGTGATTATTGGTCTGTTGAACCTCTGCGCAAATTTTTCTCATACACGAAATTAGAAATATCATTGTCAATGGATTTGCAATGGACATTGATATGTCTCATATTTATGACTCGGTCTATGTTGTCAGAATATTGATGATAAATACATGTTTTATGATCATTGTCTCGAAACTATTCTTGACAGTCATGCCCCAATGTACTCCCGCAGCTGTTATGCGTCCAAGCACAGGATGGTATTCTAATCACATTCGTGCTATGAAGAGACTTCATAGAGTTGCTGTACTAGAAGTTCACCGACAGATATTTAAGCAAGCACGAAATGATGTCAATATGACACTGCTTGCAGCCAGTCCCTCAGTCAGGATCGTCATGACACAAAACGGATCTATCTCTTGGTCAACTCTCTTCCAATCAACAAGGAAGCTGCACTCTTCCCGCGCACAGTAACATAACAGGTTTGGCTGGAAAACCTGCTGACTACTTCTGCTGCAAGATTGACATTATTCAAACTAATCTAGGTCAAACATTCTGCATTCACTGAGCCTAAATTCAGTGGTGAACCACCGAACATGTTTAGAATTGACTATCAACATGAAGCTTACAGTGATGAGATCTAAAACCAAATCAACATCTCTGGGTGTTATCTCGACCTGGTTATTCACCCCGTTATTGTTCACTTGGCTTCTTTACTGGACATCCTCAACACTTCCCTGACTTCTGGTAAAGAACCAGATTCATATAAAAAGGCAGTTATCATTCCCCTCATAAGGACACCATCACTGGATCCAAACGACCTAAAAATATATACACAAATTTCAAATTAACAGTTTGTCTCTGGAAAAGATTGTGAGCAGCAGACTTCTAGAACATCTTCACAGATATGATATATTGGAGACTTATCAATCTGCTTACATATCTTGATGCAGTGCTGAAACTGCTCAAGTTCAAGTCCATAATGATCTCATGCGTGCAATGGACAAAAGCCAAATCACATTGCTCGTTCTCCTAGGTCTATCCTTTGACACCATATACCATGAGATTCTTCTCCGGAGACTAGAGATCAGGATTGGAATCCGAGGATCTGCCGTTGACTGGCTACGTTCGTATTTATCGGACAGAACTCGATCTGTAAAGGTGGAATTTGTGCTGTCTCCATGTTGCTCAGTCAAATATGGGGTACCTCAAGGCTCGGTTCTTGACCCTTTGCTGTTTAGTTACATATACTATTCATTGGTGATATCATTAGGAAGCACTCTGTCCAGTTTCAATTGAATGCTGATGATAACCAGCTGTACCTTTGTGTTGAACCATCTCAGGATACACGTGGAGTTCTTAATGTCAGTGGATGTCAGTCAACTGTGCAAGGAAGAGTCACTGGCCAGTACCATTACTGTTGTCCCGTTTTCACGACGTGAGGGCGGCCATTTTGTCTTTCAGGACGACAACGCCAGTGCTCACCGCGCAAAAATAATCAATAACCACCTTCAACGGCAAAATATCCGTAGGATGGCCTAACCAGCAATGAGCCCTGGCCGTTCCCCCATTGAAAATGTCTGGCGTTGGTGGAAGAATGGCATAGACAGCATCAAATTACCATTGGTAGACTCATACGCGCGATGCCTCAACGAATCAATGAGTGTTTAGCCAATAATGGGGGGATTACGCACTACTGACGCAAAAATGTCAACTTTCAATTTCCGTTTCTTACCCATTCCTTCTTTCACGGACCATGACAGCAACAGAAACTGTTTATGTAATGAAATACCAAGTGATCTTTTTACTCAATTCCTTCTTTGTAACGATACAATTTGTTTGGGACAAATTATTATTATCATTAGTTTGTTACATGACCTTACTTTTTTGAAGAGTATATTAGGGACAGAGGTATGTAATGTAATGATAAGAAAAAATAACGCTGCTCACGTTTGGTGATTTCGACATCAGACGTGCTCTGATTATATTTATCCGACCCAATCTACAAACTAAATGCGGGCATATTGTACATAAATATCTAGGATGGGTGTCCTGCAGAATCTTAATCGCAACGCCCAAGATTCAATACATCGAGTGCAAGTAGTATAAAACAGACATTTAAAGGGACATGATCATACAAGCATCTCAAACAACAAATAAAAGCCATAAATACTTCCAAATCGTTTTTTTATAACAAATATAACAATGACATCCTAAATTTGTTGTGTGGAATAAAGTACCCCTTTTCAAGCGCAAGTCATTCTGCCCACAAACACACATCTTGTGACGTCATCAGCCTGTTTGTTGACCTCAATTGCGAATTCGCTATGTTCTACAATGTAGCGAAAGCGCCGCTGTAGCCCCGAACCAGGTTGTGCGAGCTCTATATATAACCACAAATGACCATGAGAAATCCCTTTTGTTTATTGCATTAAAATGCGTGAATTTTGGCGTTAAAAATCGGGAAAACAATGTGTGGTATGGAACGACTCGAAGAGAGCATGCTTTTAAAAACTTTGTTTATGTCCCTTTGAAGGGATATGATCAAAGGTTGCAAAAACTGAAAAAACGTTCAAATAGGTCTGAGTTCAACATCGATACATCAATTAAATAACGGCGAAATCCTAATGAAAATAATGGACGGTTAACTACATTTTATTCGCAAAAAAGTTTACTTACTCGAACTCGAGAATTAATTCTAAATGTTACCCATTTTGGTGACGTCATCGTTTTATGAGTTATAGCTAAAACGATGACAAGCCAAAACGGTAACACGCCAAACTTGGCGAAAATCAACGGACAATTCAGTGTAGTGATCGATGGATATATATATCTTTTGTTGTCACCGTTGAGTCCAAAAAGTGTCACCGTTTCAACCAAATATCTCTCCCCGTGGCCGTTTCGTTCAATCACATGCCATCGTTATGGCGTGTCACTGTTTTAGCCAGTTCAATATTTGCTTACCTTCCCCAAATGCAATGTACAATCTATTTTTAGCGCTAGACGAAGGCGGAAAATCCCTTTTTCTTTATCGCCTCAATTAGTGTGAAATCTGTGCGCAAAAAATCGGAAAAAATACAGCACGGTATTATACCACTAGATTAATAGAAAGACACGCTCTGAACATAAATTGGCGTGCCGTCATCTTTGATCATGTTCCTTTATGTGTGATATCAATGACCACGACTAACACATGTCAAGAACTCGTAAAAAGCCGTACAGGAAGGGGTTTGTAAACAGCAACCCCACACCTTGCATAAAAACTACATGTACATGTATTTGTTACCTTTTAGACACATGTAGTCTAATGATGGTGTAAACATTTATGGGTCATTCCATATGAACTCAACCAGAGGTCCCGTGGTGACTGACTCGGAAAATTCTGATAAAAATCGTGGAAGTACCTCTACATATACCATAAACACATCCAAAATTTTAGGCTCGAACTTCTAAGGGTTTCTGAGATATGGCCCTCCAAGCATCAGGGACCGGGTCCACTTTTTGCACTCCAAAATCCCAAACGTTAATTTATAGGCAGTTGTGAATTCCAATATCTTGAAAACGAATTGGAATTTGGTGATGAAAATTGCTACCCTGGATAATTTGCACCCAGGATTTTAGAATTTGGCATCACAATTAATCCACCTCAGGGTAGCAGTTTTTATCACCAAACTCTGATTTGTTTTCATGATGTTGGTGTGTTAATGCGTTAAAACAGATTTCAGAGTTCTTCTCTGCAACACTTGAAAACACTGAGCTTATCATTTCATTACACACCAAGATCCCCACCCCTGGGGTCACACCCCAGGGACAAATTATTCGGAAAGGTAGTAGGGGGGTGTAAACTATGATAATAGTTCAACCACTAAACTAAAACATGAACAGAAACAGTACCACTTTGACAATTCAACATCTTAACGCTGACCTTATCATTCCGTTGTACATCAAGATCCCCACCCCTGGGATCACACCTGTGACCCCAGGGACACACTATTCAGAAAGGTAGTAAACTATGATAATATTTCAACCACTAAACTAAAACATGAATAAAAACTTGTTTGCTTGATAACCAGCTTAAAAGCCACCTGAAATTGGACACTACGCATTCATATTGACTTTCAGTAATGCACAAAAGTGACTTCTGGTATGGCTGCCTTCCATATACATACAAGTCCTCTTCCCAATCACAGAAAGAGACAAAGTTGCTGTGCATGGAGGCGGACAGTAAAATCCATCAAACCTTTGTCAGCCTGGCAGGAAATCCAAGGCTGTTGGCTAATTAACAGACAACAGTATTAACTTTTTAACCAGATCAAGAACTTGACTAAACAAACAAAATAACACAGAAAATCACAAAGTGAGGAAAATTCATTTACTTTGAAAAAAGAAGTAAACAATGCACTTTACTGAAATAACTGCACCTTTTCAGAACATAACTGCCAAAAGAGGTGTACGTATGTATATTAGAACTTTATTATTATTTTAAGACATAAAAAGCAAAACTTACGAATAATTAAACACTTTACCCTAGATGGTAACTTTAAAATTCAAAGTACTGGAATAGTTGTCGATAGCAGTAGGCTAAGTTCAGTGGACTCTACAACAACGTGCGAATTAAGGAACTAACATCTCGTACAAACTAACACAACATCAAAGAAACAATGAATGTTGCCCTGGGCCCTGTTTCACAAAGGGATCTTAGCGCTAAGTTGATCGTAAACTCTTAAGATCAACTTTTAAAACCAAGTTTTCACCATCAGTTGACAATACAACATGAAGTTGTAGGTTACTACATGTCCATAAATCACTACCAGATTGTTTTGAGAAATATATACAAATGTTGTGGTGTTGATTTTAAAAGTAACCGAGTCGCTAAGATTGATCTTAACTAAGATTTGCTTTGTGAAATAGGGCCCTGGTGGGAATATCTAACTTCTAAAAGCCGGCCTCGCGAAGAGACACCGATTCATACCTGAGCTCGTGGCAGTGAATGTATTACACTTGGGTTATTCCACTCAAGTAAGTCAAACTTTTTTCAAAACCTCGGAAACCATTGTTGAGGTAGCTGTTGACTAACAAGGGATTGTCTGAACTGACAATATACACGTTGGGATATCTAAAATTCATGCACATATTATTGTCTCTCACTAAAATAAATAATACAAAAATTATCTTATAGGGAAAGATTTTACACATTCTAATTACAGTCACCCTGTTAATCTGAGATAAATTTTGGGAACCATTTCAACTATTCTAGTGCAATTTGCCTTCGTTAATCCGACACACTCGTTGAGGTCACGAGCATAGAGGTCATGAGCTTTCAAGTTACGGTAAGCACCGTCGAGCCTCTAGAGTAGTTGGATGGGTGATTGGCTGACGTTGAAAGCTTCCAGGCCAAGGGGTTCGCCCCTGCCTCACACTAAGATGCTGGCAATGTCAGTGGTGTCACCTTGGCGAGTGGCTTTACTCGTTAATTAACTTAGGGGAACCAAGTTGAAATTGGGTACCTGATCGGAAGTGATGGAAAATGTGAAAATTAACCTTCTAGTGCCTAACTGGCAGCTTAGGTTGTATACTACCCAGGGAGTTGACGAGTGTTGTGGATAGTACCAGGATAATAATGTGGTGCTTTGAGCATGCACTCGCTGTATGGATACTAGCGTGTTATTAATACACATTATTATTATTATAATCCATCATTTTTGTCAGCAAACCTTGAATGTCGGATTAACGGGGTCTGAATGTACTTAAAACCCAAAGAGGTGCATGCTTGTTACATAACCTGTGTAGACAAGTCTGGTGATGATGAAAGTGTTAAATTATGATGCCGGGTTCTTCGACAGGCTCAGAGACAATGAAACCAACAGACACTCCACACTGCATCCTTGAGGCCAAAAAAAAAGAAAAAGTATCATCCAAAGATGGCATGTCCCCTGGCTCTAGTAAATATTGATGGCAAAAATGATCTCTTTCCTTTTGTGAATACTGAAGATCCATGTAATTCCATCATTCCCACCATAAATTGTAAATCTGTCTCTCTCTCTACAGAAAGTTTCGGACTTAGAGGCAGCACTTGTTTGGAAGTGGGCAGTTGTACCCCAGACATTCTTCAGGAGACTTGTTGACTCAATGAAAATTAGTACAACATGCATAAATGCTCACGGCAGACACACATGTTACTGACCACAGTTGCATCTGAACTTAATATCTGTAAGTTTTCATTTGGACCACTGGGTGAGGGATGGCACAGTGGTTAGCTCTTTGGCCCAGCAATCCGCCAGCCTTGGCGGTTGTGGTTCGAGTCCCGCCCAGGCACCTCTCTTTCAGCCTGGAGAGACATGAGCCCCGACACCAACGTGATGTTGGTGAGACCGTGATGATGTGGCTGAAAGATCGCTGAAAACAACGTAAAACAACAAATCACTCATTTGGACCTCAATGAGTGACTGGACATGCATGGCATGTGCTGGATTTTGTCACGGGTTCCTACATCCTCTAAAGTGTCTCTCATCTAAACAGGA
>JAUELE010269885.1:0-10012 GCA_031471655.1 Diodora aspera | reverse complement strand
AAGCATTTACGTGTGTTTATGTGACGAAACTCTTCAAATCGTACGACTTCACTAACAAAAACATTAATGAGCCCTTATGAAATTGTGTTTATGTTTTCTAATAAATCTGGCGTATGGGAGCAAATTTGTTCCAAAATCCCAGCCGGCGGCAGTGGTGTATCGGAGCGCAGTTTGACAAGCGCAGAGGAGGCAGTGCGAGCAGTTTGGCTCGCCTTGACTGAAGTGTACTGGTACTCTTCGCTCGCGCAAGAAGAACACCTTTCACACCAGTCACCTTTTGATTTCTTTCACGTAAATATTTTTGAAGTTCTTTCACAGTCATATGATCAAATAAATCACCTTTAACGCCATGTTGAGAAAATACTCGGCGGAAATGGACGGCGTTAGGGGACATCACTCTAATTATACTTTTAAAGGGAGGTAACAACACTTTTCGGAAAATCGAATTGATAGCCAATGCAAATCGCTCTAATGAATTTGGCGTTATAAGTAAAAACAGTAATGACTGCGTTCATTAAAAAACATGCTCCCTTTGTTGTTCTTCGATACCAGACGCTCCTTAATTATTCTATGGGGCAGTGCAAGTATGCGTTTTTAAACATATTTATCTTAAAAAGCCGATCGATGGTTGAGAGTGTCCTTAATTTTCATTGGTGGTCTGTTATATAAACATGTTGTAATTCGACCAATCAATGGGGAATACACACAGAGTAGACACACCTGCCAGCGCGAATTTATTCCAAGTGTCCCGCGCGCGGTAAGAGATGTCGGACGTTCATTGAGTAAATTGACTTGTCTGGTGTAGGCCTATTCACTCTCTTGTCGTTTTATCGTGTGTGGCAGATAGAAGGACTAGATAAAGTGAATGAAATGCAAAAACGAGCTAAACGTGTGGACAAGAACACAGGACAGAAAGACAGATCCTCTCAGATCGAATCCCGGCACAAAGTCTCCGCGAGCACCTCGGCAGACAAGGCAGTAGAGAACAGGTGGGAAAAGAAGCTGGACTATAAATGTGAAGGTGAGACTAGCAGGTAGGGTGATGGGGCCAGCCCTTTTGGGGAGCCTTAAACTCCCACCACCCACCCCTATCGGGGAAATCTTGTTAAATTTTAACACGTGACGTCTTTATACTTCGCCGAGTGTTAGGAGAGACGTGGCGCATGATTGGACGCAAGATTTCGCTTTGGAAGTCTCACTGGTTGTTCAAAACACCGAACTGGGCGCGTATGCATGAGCTGGTAGTAAGCCCGTAGCGCGGTAGTAAGTGACAACGTCAGAAGTAGTTTATGGTTGAGCTCTACGGAATGCGTGGGCGCCTAATTCCAACGTTCGCTGCCACCAGCTCATGCATACGAGCCCTGGAGACGATCGTTCAATATAGGAGTCAATCCATTGCATGGGGGTGGGGGAGCCGTTGGCGGAGTACATACATGCCTACCCTGGATTTTGAGGATGAGAGGCCCTATGTAATTGTATGAACCTAACCCTCGGGACATAAACTTGATATGAAACGGGTCACTCGTTATATATCCTATAAATATCCATCGATCATTACACTGTAGATTTTCGCCAAGTTTGGCGTATCACCGTTTTGGTTTGTCACCGTTTTGGTTTGTCACCGTTTTAGCTGTGACCTATAAAACGGTGAGGTCACAAAACAAAGGTGAGCGTCAATGTAGGTCAGACGTTCTGTTTCCTTCCATAAAAGATATCTAATCATCCATGAGAAATCTTCCAATGTCAGGTTTACATTCGCCGAAGATTCTTTGTTACAATAAGAGCAAATTGTACGTATTTTAGGTTTATGACCGATTATCCAGACGCAACTTTGATGTGTCCCTTTAATAAGCATGAACTCAGGCTGAAATGCAAACCCTAACACACACAGCCACCCGGTACGCAATGCAGGCCGCACAAAACAGTGGCATGCCTGTTCATATATTCACTTCAACAAGGTTCTCGTCACTCAGGTATAAACAAGATTGTCCATCAACATTCACACTGAACGACCTCGCGCCTACCCGCAACACACGTATTGGTTCATTTTGGTTACCTTGTAATACATACCACCTGTTTCTAATACACGCAGGAAGCCAATTACGAACACCGCATACCTGGTCGGCTTTTCCTTTGATCCACACCTGTGAGCATTACAAAAACATCTCGTATCTGTTACCTGATGATTCACCTGTCGTTCACCTTATTAACCTAAAATGAGATGAGCTTTCCGGTATAAAGTCGCATATATTTAGTTGACGAGACGGGTGGCTCTTGTCGGGTATGCGCGGGCGCGTGGATGGGCAGTTTTCCTGTTGGTAAAGAGACACTTACGTTGTTCAGGTCGTACATTCTGGAGTAAATGGATATGACTGATGACTCGGTTTTTGACTTTAAACACAAGACGGGATTGTTCGAATACCACGACGCATTTGTATTTCTTAAAAGCGAAGGAAATGCAGAAGAAAGCTGAGTTTCTGTATGTTTAATATTAGAGTGGAGAGCGCGAGAGAGAGAGAGAGAGAGAGAGAGAGAGAGAGAGAGAGAGAGAGAGCGGATAGATCGATTAGCACAACGTAAGAATACATGTGTCATTGCATTACAATAGAACATGCGAACTCCTAGCGTCTATTTCAGTCCAGGGACGCCATG
Source organism: Diodora aspera (assembly GCA_031471655.1). Taxonomy (NCBI): domain Eukaryota; kingdom Metazoa; phylum Mollusca; class Gastropoda; order Lepetellida; family Fissurellidae; genus Diodora; species Diodora aspera. Next base: position 7,360 of record JAUELE010269885.1, on the reverse strand, counting down.
GAAGCCCCATAGAATTATTCATTTCATAATTCGATAAAAGTAAAAATTGATTTCGGTATATAATACTAAATATATTTTTTTTTAGAAAAACATAACGTGATAAATTATTTGCATATTAATTACATCTGAATATGCAGTTTTGTGTCTATCCTATAGCTACTGGTTAAACAAACTCTGAACGTAAGTTTGTCAATGAAAATATCACAACTTCGCCATTTAAATAAACAGATTAACAAACGCATTTGTATTAACAACATTGCCATGTTAAAAGAATAACAGAATGCATATAAAGTTCAGAATGCAAGTACTGAAACAGTCAGTCGTTCGTTGAATGATTTACCTTTGTGCAATAGTCTCGTTCCAGATCTTTGAATGCTTTTGAAGTCTGGTTCTCAAAGTCTGTCACAAAATTGATGTTGAGGATTCGTGTTTTCACTTTGGCTGAAAAATATAAAGATTGAAAAGCTGGTTCACTAAATACAATCAACATCCAGACCTGACGCAGAGTTTCGTCGTCTTGTTAGGAGCTTGAACACATTTCTGTCAATGATAAGCATCCATTTATGTAACGCTTAATCAACACTGTTGCATGCTCACAGGGGAAAATATAACTCCGGTTGTTGGGGAAATAAACCAAGTCAGCTGCATGTTAAACCCACAGGGGTTCGAAACACCGCTTAGACAGTTGATTTATGAAAACAAATTGAAAATGATGTTTTGCTAAATTTTGAGAAACCGGGGGAGGTCATACAAAATATTGAACTCATTTGTGGAATTGCATTGACGTTGTGACGCCTGATTTGTGTCCAAGCTGATTCGTAATTTTTCTAATAACATTCTTGTTTTTTTTTCAAAGTCAGCTCTTCTGCTCAGATGGATTGTCTCTTTTTCCGTATGGAATTATTCGAAATGATGTCGCAAGAAGACAAAATTAAAATTTAGTTTCCACAATTCAATGTTTGTAGTCAAATTTGGGTGGTCCTTAATTTTTTTGGATAAGTGTGGATAGAAACTATCACATCACTGGAGAGAAAAATGAACGGATAGGAAGACGCCTCTCCAGTATGAAGATGCAGTTATATTTGGGATAACATTTCCTTGCAAAGTACCTATTCTGCTACTGGTTGGGGTTCAGCCCCGTCAGGTCAGGCATTGGTCGCCAGCACTAAAGTATAATTTATACAGTTATTGATATTAAAAAGAAACTAATAAAATGACATCGATATCTCATTTCGTACATAAATTGTCTACAAAGACAGAAAGCATAATTTAGTGTTGAACATGTCGGCAAAAGACTATGATAAACAGAATCTAGAGTTGAACATGTCGACAACAGACTATGATAAATATAATCTAGTGTTAAACATGTCGGCAACATACTATGTAAACATAATCTAGTTTTGAACATGTCGGCAACAGACTATGATATACATAATCAACTGTTGAACATGGCAACAAACTATGGTAAACATAATCTAGTGTTGAACATATCGGCAACAGACGATGATAAACATGCAGTTATATTTGGGATAACATTTCCTTGCAAAGTATCTATTCTGCTACTGGTTGGGGTTCAGCCCCGTCCGGTCAGGCATCCGTCGCCAGCAGTAAAGTATAATTTATACAGTTATTGATATTGAAAAGAAACTAATAAAATGACATCGATATCTCATTTCGTACATAAATTTTCTACAAAGACAGAAAACATAATTTAGTGCTGAACATGTCGGCAAAAGACTATGAAAACCATCATCTAGTGTTGAACATGTTGACAACAGACTATGATAAACATAATCTAGTGTTGAACATGTCGGCAACAGACTATGATATACATAATCAACTGTCGAACATGGCAACAAAAGACCATGATAAACATAATCTAGTGTTAAACATGTCGGCAACATACTATGGTAAACATAATCTAGTGTTGAACATGTCGGCAACAGACGATGATAAACATGTAGTTATATTTGGGATAACATTTCCTTGGAAAGTATCTATTCTGCTACTGGTTGGGGTTCAGCCCCGTCCGGTCAGGTATCCGTCGCCAGCACTAAAGTGTAATTTATACAGTTATTGATATTAAAAGGAAACTAATAAAATGACATCGATATCTCATTTCGTACATAAGTTTTCTACAAAGACAGAAAGCATAATTTAGTGTTGAACATCTCGGCAAAAGACTATGAAAAAGATAATCTATTGTTGAACATGTCGACAAAGGCTATGGAAAACATAATCTAGTGTTGAACATGTCGGCAACAGACTATGATCTACATAATCAACTGTTGAACATGTCGGCAACAGATAATGATAAACAGAATCTGGTGTTGAACATGTCGGCAACAGACTATGATATACATAAACAACTGTTGAACATGGAAACAAACTATGGTAAACATAATCTAGTGTTGAAAATGTCGGCAACAGACGATGATAAGCATACTCTGACGTTGAACATGTCTGCAACAGACAAAGATACACATAATCTAGTGTTGAACATGTCGGCAACAGACGATGATAAACATAATCTAGTGTTGAACATGTCGGCAACAGACGATGATAAACATAATCTGGTGTTAAACATGTCGGCAACATATTATGTAAACATAATCTAGTGTTGAACATGTCGGCAACATACTATGATATACATAATCAACTGTTGAACATGGCAACAAACTATGGTAAACATAATCTAGTGTTGAACATGGCAACAACAGACTATGGTAAACATAATCTAGTGTTGACCATGTCGGCAACAGACAATGATAAACATGCAGTTATATTTGGGATAACATTTCCTTGCAAAGTACCTATTCTGCTACTGGTTGGGGTTCAGCCCCGTCCGGTCAGGCATCCGTCGCCAGCACTAGTATAATTTATACAGTTATTGATAGTAAAAAGAAACCAATAAAATTACATTGATATCTCATTTCGTACATAAGTTTTCTACAAAGACAAAAAGGAACAGACGATGATAAATAAACTCTAGTGTTGAACATGTCGGCAACAGACTATGATAAACATAATCTAGTGTTGAACATGTCGGCAACAGACGATGATAAACATAATCTAGTGTTAAACATGTCGGCAACAGACTATGGTAAACATAATCTAGTGTTGAACATGTCGGCAACATACTATGTAAACATAATCTAGTGTTGAACATGTCGGCAACAGACTATGATATACATAATCAACTGTCGAACATGGCAACAAATGACAATGATCAACATCATCTAGTGTTGAACATGTCGGCAACAGAATATGATAAACATAATCTAGTGTTGAACATGTCGGCAACAGACTATGATAAACATAATCTAGTGTTAAACATGTCGGCAACATACTATGTAAACATAATCTAGTGTTGAACACGTCAGTAAAAGACTATAATATACATAATCAACTGTTGAACATGGCAACAACAGACTATGATAAACACAATCTAGTGTTAAACATGTCGGCAACATACTATGATAAACATAATCTAGTGTTGAACATGTCGGCAACATGCAGTTATATTTGGGATAACATTTCCTTGCAAAGTATCAATTCTGTTACTGGTTGGGGTTCAGCCCCATCCGGTCAGGCATCCGTCGCCAACACTAGTATAATTTATGCAGTTATTGATATTAAAAAGTAACTAATAAAATGACATCGATATCTCATTTCGTACATAAGTTTTCTACAAAGACAGAAAGCAACAGACGATGATAAACAAACTCTAGTGTTGAACATGTCGGCAACAGACGACGATAAACATACTCTAATGTTAAACATGTCGGCAACAGACAAAGATAAACATAATCTAGTGTTGAACATGTCGGCAACAGACTATGATAAACATAATCTAGTGTTGAACATGTCGGCAACAGACTATGATAAACATAATCGAGTGTAAACATGTCGGCAACAGACTATGATAAACATAATCTAGTGCTGAGCATTTAAGCAAGAGCCTCTAGATAATGTCATGGTTAACTTATTCAAATTCTATGTATAGAACAATAGGTGCGAGTACAGTCAGGTGTCCCCTGCGGGGCCGCGAATTGCGCATCGAGTGACACCATCAGATAAGGTGACACTCAAATGAAGGTCTCTGAAATTGTGTAAGTTAAAGGATTAAGAGTGAAATTTGTGTTGCTGTTGCTGTTGTTAACGTTGTTGGTTGTTTTAGTTGGGCTTTTGTGTTTTTCTCTTTCTTTTTTTTTTGCTTTTTAAATATTAATATCCGTAAGAGTATCCGGGGGTTGGGAGGGGAGTTGTGACACCATGAGTTACCGCACCGAATGACACCAACCCTAGTGACACCACTGTTTCTCTATGTACCTGCAAAATACACAGGTGGTTCAGTTTACATGTACGAGTATAAAAGATAATGTTGTTTTTTTCAAGTTAATTAAATAAGGAGTTGACACATTAAGAGGTACAAGTACAACTAGCTACTAGATAAGTTTGTGACTTACCGTAGGCGAAAGCGGGCTCTGAAAGAAAACCAAACAAAATATAATGCTTGACATAAATACAGTCCCGACATCTATAGTAAATGTTATTCAAGATTATTCATTGAAATTCATGGCCAACGTATCCGAGTTGCTAACACTTCTGCAATGATTTGTTTTAACTAATACGGTCGCAGAATCTCTCGATAAGGCAATTCGTCGAAGTGACATTTAAGTATAAACACCGCACAATCAACACATAGCAAACAGTTTTTATCAACTTAATACACTGAAATATGTATGTATGTATGTATGTGTGTGTGTGTGTGTGGGTGCGTGCGTGCGTGCGTGCGTGTGCGTGTATGTATGTAGAGAAAACGTGAATACTTTGAGCGTCATTTATCCTCTCTTCCGAATTGAATAACAGTTCTTCACTTACCTGCGGGTGTCCGTCCACCTATAAAGAAAGTTCACGTGCATGAAAAGGCGGCCTTTAAAATTACAAACAGATGTAGGCATCCTATTTTAACCAAACTGTTTTCGATGGAGTTTTCAGTGGCGGTCATCGTTCAGACCAAAACAAAGTAAATCTGAAATGTTACTCTTATTTGTATAGCAACCATATATCACATCATTGATGGAAACGTCAGACAAAGACGATGTTCAAGCTGGCGCAATGATGAATGTCAACAGTTTATGTCAGCGCCGTGGGAGCGCATTTCAGAGTGTGTGTGTGTGTGTGTTTGTGTGTTTGAGTGGGAGGGGGAGCTGATCTAGACTCTGAACATGTAGAGTGGGTTGGTGGATGGTAAGGGTTACCGTCATCTGATGTAAACACTGTCGTTGCCTGCAGCCAGCATGTCTACTTTCGCAATACAGTGTCAGGAAGAAGGGGGGGTGCTAAATAGGAACACATTTTATAGTGGCGGGGTGTGGGTGCTGATCTCGACTCTGACCATGAAAAGCGGGGGAGGAGGTTCCGTCACCTGATGTAAACACTGCTGTCGCCTGTTGCCATCATGTCTACTTTTGCAATAGTGTCAAGAGAAAGGGGGCTAAATAGGAACAAATTTCATAGTGGGGGGGGGGGGGGGGTGCTGATCTCGACTCTGAACATGCAAATGGGTGGGCGAGTGTGTGTGTGTGTGTGTATGGGGGAGGGTACTATCATACCATTTGTTCAAAGGTACATGCAGCTTCTTTCACACTAAGATTAAAACAAACATGTAACAGCCTAAGGGGAGCGGCTCCGCAGTGATTCAGGTATCCGAACATTCGTTTATCCGGACGAATTAAAATACCCGAAAGTGTTCGGATAAACGGGGTTCGACTTTATTAGGTTTAAGAACATAATACAACAGAAACATCCTTTTTTAATGTTCATGATTGGTGTTTAATTAACAAATAAATGTGATTGATTGTCCTGTTAACTGGTGGGTACTTAGGTGCATCATTAGTTTATATCCTTGCAATACAGTGTGAAGAAAAAAGTGCGTGCCAAGACACCTACAACACCCCCACCCCCTTCCTTCCCAGTTCATACGGTCCTGTAATATTCCGCGGTATAAATTTCTCTCTAGTTGTATGTGAAATTCCTGACCTGACAACTGAATGTGGTTTTCTTTCGACAATAGATCCTCCTGTATTCTTAGAAATGTTTGCTTGAAACAAAGTCGGGATTGCAATGCCGAGTTTTTAATTTATGCAACTTTCTAATTTGTGTTATGTCGCTTGCTAGAAAATTTTGAAATACATTTAAAAAAAATAAAAATCACCGGTTGAAGCATGTCGCTGGTCACTAGACTCTCTCTGTATAATGCTATATATAGACCATGACTCACATTTCAATGTTTGATGTCAATGTCAAAGTCGTATATTTATCCAATACACAGCGACAGATCATACATAATGACAGGTTATGTGCATATCCGGGGCCAGATGTCAACACTAAGTTTGTTAATTTTAACATTTGTTTTCAAACAATGTCACAGGTACCCGCGTTGTTTTGAATTCTTGTGGGATGAGGCAAGGGTCTGTTTTGACGGCCTGTCAAAGACAAGAATGTCTATACGAACTGATGAAAGTCGGCGATCGGTCTATATATTGTTTTAGTTTGATTAAAATAAAGTTCTTCATATACATGTACTCCTTTTGTGAATAACACGTTCATGCATGCTGTCCTTTTAGGCACACATTATAGAGAAGACCTTGTCTTTTGTCAGCTCCTTATCAGTTGATGATGACATACACGTTCTCTGTACCAGTAAGCTCACATAGCTGATTTGTATATTTAAAATTCATTTATATACTAAATATATGATATCAAACATTCTAGTAAATTGGTTGACGGGTTGGTGAATATTTTATGTAATATGAACTTTACAATACCTAGACACAAGCCTAAACCATATGCGTATGGGCACCCTTGGAGTTAGGGGGGCAATGACATTCTTGCCCGAAAAATAAATGGATATCCTCGGAGTTGGGGCAACTGCCCCCCCCCCACCCCTGACCCCCCGGCTTATACGCCTATGGCCTAAACTATCAATTACTGATGACAGTTTTCACAGCTGACCCAGTGTAACTCCCCAGACAGTCTTATCTAAGCAACCGCCTGAAAGATAAATAAGTACTGACATCTTGTTGGAGGGGAATTAAGCCTGTTGTGGCTGCACGTACTGGCCGTGAGATATATTTCCAAATGCATGTAACAAACAGTCGTTTTACTTATTACATGCTAGAGCCTCTCGATTTTTATCCCCCGCCACAACGAAGTTGGCGGAGGATATTGAAACCGGCTCCGTCCGTCCGTCCGTTCGTTGGTTCGTCCGTTCGTTCGTTGGTTGGTTGGTCTGTCCCGAAATCGTTTTCGGAGCAGATCTCGAAAACTATGAGAGATTTATTTACAAAACTTG
>JAUELE010269874.1:0-10013 GCA_031471655.1 Diodora aspera | reverse complement strand
ACCAGTTTGTCTCAACTCTGTACTTAAATATATGTGACTCTGCGCCGATTATCTTCTATTTTGAAGATGTTTCTTGTATTTTTCTATATCCCTTGTTTTCGGTATTATAACTGCACACGTCAACCTTAGCTACATTCAAATCTCTCATCCCTTATTTTTTGTTGGTAGTAATCTAGTATATTATGTACCACAGCTGGCATATATGGGAACTTATTGTTCTTAGCCTTTGGTGAATGAGTTTTCAATAACTGTCAGTAACATTCTTAAAAAAACTGTTTTGGTGTGTTGAACAGGATAAATTCTGTACAGAGAGTAATATTTAGAAAGATGTTGATTTAATATTACAAAATTAGAATGTCATGTTGATCTGATAAATAGTTTGACTATTTAACTTTACTATTCAACTGTTCTAATCATGCACAGTTGTGATTGTTTCAGAATCTAACTGTTTGTCACCCAATCCATACAAAAGTTTAAAGCTGCACTTCTTGATATGTGCATTTAGCCAGCAGTTCATTTTCGCACTCATCACATAGAGTAGCAGTCATGACTTCGTCAAGGCTAGACCATCAATTTGGATATCTATTCTGCTTGAGTGTCCGACTCTCAAAGTTAATGAGTTTGAAATGTCTGTATCAACATTCTTCCTTCAGATTCAATGTGGACAAATTTCCTGATGCACCCCACGATGGAGGAGATAACCAAACGTGCGGCCTTCATCCATGTGGATGTGCCTGGACAGGAAGATGAGGCCCCGGATTTGCCAGCAGAGTAAGTAATCTCTATCCCATTCCGATCTGATCACCGCCCACAGTGCTTGCACAATCCACCGTTCAAACTTTTGCCAAATTTAGTTATAAATGTAATATCTTTTGATATATTCACCTCCTCCCCCTATTGATGTGAATGAATTAAAGATGTTATATCCTGATCCATATATGTGTACTCATCCTTTTCTATTTATAACGAAATTGATAATAAACTGAAACGTGAATGAGTTGCATATGTACAATTTCTCTTCCCTGAAGCCAAAGATTTTTGTAATATTTTAAGTTTGTATATGATTATCACAGTTCCTCTATTAATCTTACTTTTCCAAATATCACCACTACATCTCTCCTATTAAATTACGCACACAGGATGTTTGTTAATACCATCACCGTATGGAACCTCTTACCAGATTTTCTGTCTAGTAACACTAAGTTGGTATTACTTGTCAACCTCCAGAAGGCTCTCTGTAATTATGTTATTGTTGGAATTTTCATATTCTGGGTGGAATCTTATATATTTTTATGGTAATTCCTCATAGATGTTTACGAGGTATGATGGTTTCCAGTGTCTGAACTGTTTTGTTTCTCACCAATGACCTTTAGAATGAAAGTAGACTTGTTGCTTTTACGGTTCTGTAGGAATTTATTTTGGACAAGAATGCAGGAAATTGTTGGTGATGTTTTGGACAAAGATAACAAATTTTGGTATCAGCAGTTATTTAATGTTGTCTTTGTTTAATGCCCTAAATGAGATAGATAGTTGTGAAGGTATTTATGTAGACTCTGTAAAGTTTCTTCATGAAGAGATTTACCTGTGGTTAGTAACTGTATATATTTAACAACAGATTTTTACAATAAGATTTTGAGTGTACTTTGAAACCTAAAGTTTTGATAGCTTGATTGATTGCTGCATGGTAACAGTGTCATTAATCACAATTATCAATCTTTCATATTTACCAGTATCTTGTGGATTTGTCAAGTTTATAGGTTTATCTCAGGTTGTTATGTAGTCTTATAAATACAGAGTTGAAATCTTATATGAAATATTGTTCTTGGCTATGGCTCTTGTTGGTGTCCGTCTTGAAGTGGTATGTTAGAGAATGTCTGTTCTTTGCTCTGAAGGTGTCTTCTCTTGATAGTGTTTTGTTCTGTCTTGCGTCTTTTCACAGGTTTTGAAAGTACATGATCAGGTTGTGTTTATTCTTTTCTTTTCTCTGATTATCTGCCATAGGAATATCAATAACAGTGCTGGCATTTCAAATACATTTAAGAACAAGTTATACCTTTTTTGTCTGATGTTATATATGTAATTTTTCCATGAATAGTTTTTTTCAAATGTATGCCAAAAGTGAATATCAATGCTAATTTTCATTACTTTGAGATATGCTGTGCCAGAGTTTCTTTCAGGAATGATGTATGTTCTGTGTGAGGAATGTTTGCAAAGCTCTCTGATCCTCCTATTGTCAGTGATTCATTGACAGGACACTGACATTAGCATTACAGTCTGTCCAACAAGCACAACTCCTCAAAACCCATCAGTCATATAGTTTGTTAATTGGTCATCTTTCAAATGATGACACTTTATGTCTTTGAATACTTTTGACCACGTTGATCCTTTTCTCTTGAACCACTGCATAAATATTTTGCGCAATCTCAATGTCATTCCAATATGTCATTGATACCAGTTATTAGCCAATGAATATCTAATACTGGCCTGTAAAGAGTTACTAACAGTCAGTGTGATTCGTTGCCGATATAGCCACCAATATGAGGCAAAAAGCGAAGTAAAAAAAGCTGACTTTTAACAGTCAGTGTCTCAGTGTTATTGGAAGCTTGCAACACATAGTCTGGCTCAGTTTTGAGCAAGAGTATTGACAAGTACCGCAAAGAATTTTATGTACAACAGTTGTCATTTTAAATACGTAACACTTTTCTTCTGGTAGGTATTCTTGTTGATCATAGTTGTGAATGTATCATTTGTCCAGTATTTCAGTTTGCATTTGTATGAGTAAAGTATGGTATACAAGCTTACTTTCTTTCTGTCTGCACAAATTTCATAAATTGTTTGCAGATTTGGTTGATTTATTCTGTTTGCTGATGTGAAAGAGAGTCCTACAGATTTCGTTTTTCACTTATTTTGCATTGAAAGAAGACCACATATATAGTGTTTGCCATACAGAAGGTTGGAGTGATGAATGGATGGATGGGAAGCCAGGGAATCAATACTTCATTATCCTTTTTTGCAGAAACAGTATTGCAGTTTCAAGTGATAAATCCAGTAACTCGGTTTACACTTTACATTAGTATAATTTATTGTGTGTTTACAGCATGTTTTGTATTATTTTGATGTTATTAAGTGAAGCAAAGAAATGAAATTTCGAAAACAGAATGAAAAAGAAGTGAATTTCCCCATTGTATTTAAGCTATAGCTTTGAGACCTAATCAATGAGAAAATGTGAACATGTTTTCTAAAAAAACACACGCCTAAATGGTAGCTATTCAGGCGTATCAGACAGAAACTATTAAGAGCAAAATCTATTGTTACAGAAACATGCGCACATTATATACACCACTGAACAGTTGAGAATTTTCAGAGTGAATATCCCTTTCGTTGTTCCGCTTCTCCATGATAACAAGCTGAATCCCATGTTGTCATGAATCAATAATTTGATTGAGTCTGACAGTGATCATCTCCCCAAGGAGTAAGGACGTATTTCATGTAAGGGCGTATTTCATGTAAGGGCTGCCATTGTTGCTCCATCAACCAAGTGATTGTCATCTGACATGTTTGTTGTTGATGTTGCTCTGCTGAGATGCTTCCATGGTGTAGATAGAGTTGATATTTATAGATATGTAGGTTATGTTTCACAAAGATGTGACATGAAATGTGGAATGCAAATACTCTGCGTAAGCTGTACCTTCTTACTGTCACATTCGAAAGGTGATGTTATGGAAACAAGCAACATAATTGTGCATTAATTAACCGGCTCTAGGATTTCCCCATAAGGCGCGGATATTTGTACAAGATTGCAAGAAGCAGTTTAGATGTTAATTTTGGTGTGTGAAGAAGCTAGATGTGTTATTACAGTTCTCTTTGTATTTTGTGGTTACATAATTTTAGTAGGTAAAGATATTTCTTGTATGAGAGGTTGATATTTCTTGGCACAGAAATATCACTTATTGAAGGTTTCGGGGTCAGCTACTGATTTCATGAATGCAATTAGACAAGAAATAATCAAGATCACTTGCCGGTTTTCCATTTTGGTCAGTTAGACTACCAAATCTCTCTCTGCATACATTATGTACAAGTATTCCCAAGGAAGTTATTGCATTAGCTACCTGAATTACCGCTTTTATTGGTTTATGGGGATGCCATTATGTCTCAATGTCACTCTCATCTGTGAAGGTCAGTGGGTTTCAGCTACAAGCAGCCCATCATTCATCTGTGGTAGAATCTCTGTTATATTGGTACACATATCAATGAATCAACCTTCTACATAGTGAGAAATATTTCGCTGTTTGGCTGACCAAATTGTGAAATGGCTCGCATCATCTTCTACGTTCATGTCTCTAGGCCATGATCACTATGGTATTGATCAACTGTGTTCTACAGTCCCTTGGTGTCTAATGTCATTGGCCAGACCATTGTCACTTGTTGAAGGGACTCACTGCAGCCAGACATTACTGACATCAAATTCTGGATTTGAGAATAGATACTTTTGATAATCATCTCTAGTATAGATACATTTGTTCTGCATGCTGCTATAGAATGCACAGAGAGCTCATGGCATCCTTAAATTAGCTTTGGAAACATCAATACTTCCTGTATGAATTTCCGATTTTTTTTCTGAATCTTTCATGAATGTTCTTGTAACAAAAACTTGCATAACTGGGCATCTTCTTTGCATACTGTTTCTTGTCAGATGTATGATGGAAGATGGTATTTACTTTGGTTTATGTGTATATGTATTCAGGTGTGAATAAAAGAATTGTTTTGGAAGGGACTGTACTTATAATAATAATACCCGGTAATGGCCGCTTATATCACGCTGGACTCCACGCACTAGGTGCATGCTCAAAGCGCTACACATTATTACCCTGGTCACTGGAACCACTTCCTTTCTCCACTCCTTAGGGAGTATTCCACCTGAGCTGCCTGTTAGGCGCTCATAGGTTAAACTTCACAATTACAATCACTTTCCGACCAAGTACCCAATTTTACAGCTGGGTGGACTGACACAATGTGGATTAAGTTTCTTGTCCAAGGAAACAACGCAGTGTCGTAACCGGGAATCGAACTCCGGACCTTGTGATTGGTAGGTGGATGCTCTACCACTGGACCACTGCTCCACTGTGTTTAGATTAGAGTTTAACATAGATGACTTTAGTGTATGACCATGTCTACACAACCTTGAAAATATGTTAAAATATGCTCTGGAGTAATCAACTATGCATAAAATAGTCAATCATAAATCATGATACAAACTCCCCAATACAAGTCCCTTATGATGTTTTGCCAATCAGACTTTGTTTTACATTGATGCTTTCATGTTATATTAAATACATCATGTAACATGCATATATGCATAATATGATGCGTTGCGACAACTTGCAGCTGTAATTTGGTGATCATTCTTGCAGGCATTGTGAGGCCATTGCAGGATGATGCTTTCAGACTTTCTTGGTCTGTAAAGGGTTGGGACTATTGAATTATCACAGTTCTTAACTGGAGATCATGAAAGAATTTGGTTCCAGTGGAATACCATTTGTGTGATCAGTTATATTGTCAAGATCTGACGAAAATTTCTACACAATAATTTGGGAAACAAGTATGGATAATTCCAGGATATGTTTTTGATAGACTAGGGCGAGTAATCATGGCATGGTTTCAAAATTTACTTGCCCAATATTCATAATTATGCGCACTTAACTTACTTAACCAAACCATGAAGATTTGACATTTTGTTAAGTGAACATATTATACATGTACTTGCCCGGGGGCATGTTAAATTGGTTATTTTAATTGCCCAACTTCTGTTTCTTTCTTTATCCTGCTGTCAGATTTTCTGGTTCCTGCAGGACCATTATTCTTGTGCATTTACAATCATTCACATACCAGTTGGAACACAACAGAGTTTTCAGAGTATACACATTCTGCTGGAATAACATTTTCAGAGACTCATGTGGGATATTGGACTCCTGGTAATGCAGCTGGTTGCTCTTCGGTGTGATGCCTATTGGCCTTGCTATTAAGGATTAAAATCACAAGCAGGTTATCAATTGATCAATTTTCGACTGAGCCATTACGTGTAGTGCATCAGTTTTGCTTGGATAATCATTGCTGAAATATACAAAAACTTGTCGACTCTTTTTTCAACATGCAACGGATCACTACATTTTTATAGCCTCACCATTCCCTACTCAGTTTAATCAACTAGTGTCAAGAATCAATTGCGAGTCTGTTTAAAGTCAAACTCTTCCAAATTATATAACTTTTTAAATTTTGTTCTGTAATTATGAACAAGCTTCTCCGATCACACAATTACAGTGCATTCTAAAAGTTAATAGGTTACAGCAGGCTTTCAAGGTATTAATTTGATTTAAATTATGAGAATTGAAAGCGTGTATGTATTTCAGAAGTGGAGGTTCAGATATGTCATTTTGTACTCCTGAGAAGAAACTCGTGCTTCTTTGACTTCTTTCCAGCGTACTACATTTCTTCACCTCTAGCTATAGCTATTATGTCATTTTGAATAATAAGTTGTTGTTTTGTGTTTGGGCTTTTTGATCTATTTGACACATTTCCTGTTAATATTGGGAATGGTTTTGGCATTTGAATTTACATCCTGATGTTTGTTTTCAAATAACATCAGAGTCTGCAGAGAAAACATACTTTCTTGAAATATTGATTATGATGTAAGATCTGTATTTTGGTCTTATTTGGGATGTGTTCTTTCACCTTTTAAAGTTTTAGTTTCGAGCTAATTCAAAGATGTTTTCAACAAGCTGAACAGAACCCCTGTTGCTACATTTTGGAAATAGTTTTACACATTATATGTGAACAGTAATATTTTCACTTTTTAGAGACAAGTTTATGAACTCAAAGACATGATATTTTCATATTTAAAGATCTGAAACTATGACATGTTTACAGAGTTTGACCTGTATAATAGCAATATATATATTTTTTTTATACTTTCTGATTGTGGTGGCACTTGTCTTCCCTCAGGCTTCTGTCAAACTGAGCGAAGGCATAGAAAAAGTGCACTTGATTTTACTCTGTGATATTGTTCTCTTCTCAGGCCTAAGGCACAGGAAGGAAATGAAATTAATTCCTGGATAAGTAATATTCTGGCACTGACTTAACATACTTTTTTTTAACAATTGTACAGCCTCAGGGTTTTGACAAGTCTATTCTCAACTGCTTTTATTTTTTGTTTTTGAGAGGCTGCTTATTATATTGCTTATAATTTTAAAGGCAGTACTGTCAACTTGAAGAAAAATGTAGTATTTCCTGTTACGGTTATTGTTTGCAGTTCATAAAACTTGTTTAGTTGCCTGTATGCCAAAACATGAGGTGCTAAATGAGATTTGATTATAAACTTTACTTACATTGTTGTACATCCAATGCATCAAACGACTAATATAGCGCTTCTGTACAGCGAGAAATCTTTTACCCTGTCAGTGGTATGTTATGGACTAAACAAGCTTGAATGGCATGATTGAATCATTAATGTTCTTCGTTAAATTCTTGGTCATTGTTTTGAACATGGTTTTGATAGCTATGTTCATTCAATGACAAAAGTGATCCACAAAAGACCTAAAGACAGATGGACATTTTTCACTGTAACTGAGGAAACTTTGTCAGTGATAACAGAAACTGTGGAAGGAGAGCAGCGTGATTCTTGAAGTGCTCAGTCAACTCTGTTATGAACCTCTATGAAGAGAGAGAATGGGTCTTATCTTTAATTGCCTTTGCTGTTGGTGACTGCATCACCTCCCCTCTCCGCTCAGACAAATGGATTTCTCTTGTTTGGCAGTATGAATGAATTTTTCATTTGAACCAGATAATGCTGTAGGCATTTAGGACCATGGTGTGTATAGTCCATGATTTGTACTTCTTTCAATAATTTTTCAGTACATACTTTCGATTGAGATCCTTAAATGGAATCTTATGCTTTGTAACTAGCCAGGAGATGCCTATTTTGTGTAGACAGTTATGCTGACAGACTGTCATTGATGTAGGGGATAATACTGACACATTCATTTGTTTATAAGATGTAAAATCATACTGTATGAATCTTATGCTTTGTAACTAGCCAGGAGATGCAGATTTTGTGTGGACAGTTATGCTGACAGACTGTCATTGATGTAGGGGATAATACTCACACATTCATTTGTATATTATTCTCCTCCCCCTCACAGGTCCCCTCCCAAGAAAGGGTCCGGAATAAGCGTTTGGTAATAAAGTGAGATATAAGTCATCTTCTATGGGCATGAATGTTTAAGTCTGCATGGCATAGGCAGGCCAGGCCTTGCTGAGCTAGCATTTGGCAGCAGGTGGCGCATATTTTTCATTCCTAGAGACAAGACTCTTTCCCTTCTATTTTCGACAAGAGCAATATTTACTATGTAAAGAGAAGTTACAGCTACTGCATTGATTTCAAAGCTGCATTTTTTGTGATGTAGATATTATATGTTTACTTGTATACAACAACAAAAAGTCAGTCAAACCAGGTTGTACAAATTTGTTTTAGTATTGCAAGAGATGCTAATTTTATGAAGATTATTTTGCATCCAAAGCTAATAGAATTTAAGTGTAATAAAATTAATATGAATATTTATATCAATATGTATGCAAGATTAATATAATTACTAGGCCTACAGTTAGTTTGATAATAATTTTATATTGGCAACCAGTTTTTAGTAAATTTAGTATTTATTTGGAAACATTATCGGTAAACTTTCAACAATTGTTGATATCAACAATAATTTAGATCACTATAGTGCATATTTGGTAATTATGTGTTGCTTGAGACCTTCATATATACAACTGAAAAAAAGTTAAGCACCCCAAATAAAATTAGCGAAAACCTACGATTGTTGATTGCAAGTCTGTGGCTAGTGATATATATGTTTATAATAGTAATACAGAAAATAGTTATAAACGAGAAGTCACCAATTTTACACTATTTAGTCATTATCTGTCACCATGGCACAAAGAAGGATATCCGACGCTCAGAGATGGCAAATTATTGGCATGAATTCCACCAGTATGTTGTTTACAGCAATTGGTCATCAATTCAACATCTATTACACAGTCATCAGCCATTTGGTCAGAAAAGAGAGGCAAACCACACTGCGGACAACCCCTGGTGACATCAGAACACGAAATAGGTCACTTATGTTCTGTTCTGAAGAACCTCTTGTTTCTCCATGAGAACAGGTAGGAACCATCTGCAAAGAGCCAGGCATTAATCCAAAAGGGTAATCAAACCAACGGCTACGTCCAGCACGTCAACACTGGAATCAGAGGACTTGGTGATGAGTTCAATGGTCTGATGAAAGCAGATGGATTCTTGAGGGCTTGGAGACAGCCAAAGACAGCCTATACATCAAGAAACATCCAACCTACAGTTGCTTTTGGTTGCAGTACAGTAATGGTGTTGGTGTGTGTCTCTCATGACTGTCAGCTTGACTTGTTGTGGGGATCTGAATGGTGATGAGTAAATCTGGATTTCTTGTTTATGGATGACAACATTAGACTGCACAGTTCTCGTGCCAAAATATGACTTTTGAGGATAGCACTTTTGATATCGGCCAATGCATTTGCAATTGGACAATTCACATGGGGTGCTAAACTTTTTTCCAACAGTTTAAATGGTTCAAAAGTATATTTTTAAAACTTAACTAAAAAATCACGAATGCAAGATTTTTCAAACATTTTAACAGATAAATACATTTTTGTTATTCCTTAGTTATCAGTTTAGGTCCATTTCATGTTCAAACACATCACCAATGAATGTCTTCAACATTTCTGAAAGATTCAAGTAGAAATTGATGGAAGAGGAGTAGGTTTGATTCAGCTAGTGAAAGATGCAGCAAAACATGACATGGTCTGCCTGTTGTGGCCTGAATGCTTTCATGTACAGTATTGTAACGTACTGTAACATCGTTGGCCTTGCAAAGTGCGTCATCATTATCGTTCTTGTTTAGTTGATGGGACCAACTGCATTTTGCTTG
>JAUELE010269863.1:0-10014 GCA_031471655.1 Diodora aspera | reverse complement strand
TACGACAAGCATTGGATTACTGAGGCCCTATTCTATCCAAGTGACACCACGTCACTCCCCGGAAGCCCCACGGGGTCCGATTGAAAAGAAAATTCAAGAGAGAGATTAAAAGTGAAAGCAACCAATAGCCTACTCCAGGTGCCCTGTTCTCTGTAAACAACACCACAGGGTAGTTCAGCAAGTGGACATAATAACGAAACATTACTTCTCTCTACAATGGATAGGATCTTCCTGACAAGTGGCAAGTCTAAAACTCTGTTAGCTTAACTCCAAAGGTAGAACATAACTCGGGTTTAGAAAGATGTTTAAAAAAAAAAAATTTAAACAAAACTTCCAAGAAGAAAAACTTGCCCTTTGATCACAAAAAGAATCAAATTTGACTTCATAAGAGGAGAACTTGTAAACCTAAGGCAACACCATTAAAAACAGGATACAGAATTAGAGTCGCTCAAGACTGAAAGAAACTGGACACACTGAACAAGATGCCAACAACAGACACAAACAAGCAGAAGCACATATTTACGTCTACACGATTTGTAACAAAATGACAAACACATGCCACAGGAAACCTTCCAGTTTCTCTGATAATTTCATCCTTCAGATGACAAACTGGCCCACATTACAGGCTTGTTTCAAGTCAGACTGTGAGACGACTTGGCTGACATAAAACCTGAACACAATCACGGACAATTTAGATGTATCTTGGTCGACATCAGTGAGAGATCATTACTTTGACAAAGCATAAAAGTCTCAGTATTCTGCGAAGTTACTGTCTGAGGCAGTGAAGGGTAGAGACTTAGTTACAACACTTCACTGCAGAAAGCTTGTTAACAGCTGACTGTTCGAAACTCCACTTATAAGATGACCATAAAAAGGAGAACCCTGCATATGTGGTCAAAGGTTACCATAAATATATTAAGCTTCCAAAAAGGAGGACAAATTGAATCCAGTCCACAGTAATAATAATGATAAGAATAATGCATTTATAAATATAGCATCACATCCCACTGTTTGCAATACCAGGTTCGCCCAATTCCTCCCACATTTTTCAACAATTTATGCTCTTGTAGCTAAAATCCCCTTCCCATACATTTAAATTCCTCCCCTAGGAACTACAGTAGTGTCGAACTTGAACAAAAAATTATGTTCGCTTATTAATGACAGGTGACAACGAATCGAGCTATGAATTATCAAAATATCTAACTGAGAAACCCAACACTAGTATCCTGACGTGACTAGTTTTGCCTCGCTTAAGATGCGAATGCAAATAAAATCAACATATCATAAACTTGAATGAATCTGAGCATATATACCCCAGAATCTTCAATTATACTTTGTATTTACATGTAGGAAAGTGATATTTCATGTAATTAGACAAAACTCGTGCAAAATATCCGATAGGGGTCTGCCAATTTGTTTTTAGTGGTGTGACACCTGTTTTGGCTCGGACATGCTGATTGCCCTAGAGTCACAACAGTCTGAAATCAGACAGAACACTTCAATGTTAACAATGTAAGGATATCCAGGAGCACAGTTCGTCGACGATTAAGGGCAGTCGGACTCCACTATAGGCCACGTCACAGACGGGTGCATTTGAGATGGAGTAGACGTCATGGCCGCTGGAATCAACATCAATGGTCTTGTGTGCTGTTCACAGATGAAAGCCAATTCAATTTGTCTTTCCATACTGGTTGGCGGAGGATTTATGGTCGCAATGGAGAGCGAATCACAGATGCAACTGTGGTCACACATAACCGATTTGGTCTGGGCAGGGATAACTCCTACTGGACGTACTCCACTTCATGTGGTAGACGGTAATCTTACCGGACAGCTAGCATTATTGGGATGAGATTCTGGCTCCTATAGCAGTACCATTCCTGCAGGCTATCCATGGTTTTTATGGCCGACCCTCTATACTGCAAGATGACAACGCTGGGCCTCACAGAGCAAGGATTGTCACAGAATTCCTTAGGCAGCAGGGCGTAGAGTTGATGAAGTGGCCAGCATGCTCCCCAGACCTAACCCCATCGAGCATGGCTGAGATGAATTCGGTCGACGTGTATCCCAGCATAAGTGGATCTCCCATGACTCAGAGCTCTAGTAGAGGAATGGAATCTGATTCCATAAGCCTTCTTCATGAACTTGATAAGAAGCATGATGAAGAGGTGCACCTGTGCCCTGGACATGTAAGGGGGGTACACAATATATTGAATAACCGAATGCTTTATGTTTGTCATTCCCATTTTGGGGGGTTGGCCTATACAACTCATATTTGCCAGTGCTGTTGGAACTTTTTTCTCTATGTCATTATGTCACTCTTAGTTCTATTATTTCTGGGAAACTCCTCTTTTCATATGCTATATATCACCTTTTGACGTTTCATTAAAGACGCTGAGTATATTTATTATTGCTTGGTGCCGTAATTAATATTGAACAATATTGTCAACAGGTTAATTCTGATGTAATTGAAACAATCAAGACAGGGGCAGTATCAAAATATATAGACAAGGTCCTAAAAGTAGCTTGATTTTGCTGCCTATCGTCTCAACGATCGTAAGGTGCCCAACACATGCAGAAAAAGCCATGAAGAAATTTTAGAGTTTGTAGATATGTACTTTTACATATGCTTACATGTTGAGGCATACCTCCAAATAACCATGGAAAAGTGTCATTTCTGCTACTGAGACGACCCCTTTGGTAATAGTGTTAAACAGCTCATGAATCGATGTGTGCATGCTCAGTTGATCGTTGATACTCATCACCTGGCAGCGAGGTCAGGTATGATCCGTTTCTTAATGCATGCAAGAGGGTGCAATTTCTTCTAAGTTTTGTCCATTTTTACCTGTTAAAGGGTCTTTAGATGGGTGATAATTTGATTTCCGTAAGAATCCTAGGTCGTGTAACTTTTGTTATATCAATATATCATAGTAATGGTTGTTATTTCACTCGTGTAGGGTTTTAAGGGGCAAAAACCATTTTTTTCCCTGTTGCAGAATCACCGATATGCGTAAAGTCATTAAATGCCAGCAAGATGTGAGTGAGTTAAATGGATTTTTATATTGCAGGGGGCAATATTTCAGCCAAAGTGCAATGTGCTGTGCAAGAGGCACATCAGGAAAAGGGACAACACAGGATCGATAGTAAGAAATAGAAAGCAAAAGATCCTCATTTTAGATGGATCTTACGTCAAGCGTGAGGATACTTGGGTCCTATTCTTTCTGGTGTTAGAGCAACACCCCCGGGAACCCAACGGGGTATTATTTTGTTGAACACAAAGCTTTGAACAATGTTTATATAATAGAAGCTAAATATTTGTCAAATTAACTGTAGCTTTAGAAATACAATCAAGTAAGAATATAGAGAAACATCAAGTATAACCTTTACTGGCTTCATCGATATAAATGAACACAAATAGACAGACAGAAAAGACAGAGAAAGACCGAGAAGAAAAAAGGATTAATTCAACTATTTATACGGGACGTGCAAACGAAACAATACAATAAAAAATATATCCAATCTTTTTTCCAACGCTATGTGTCTTTGTGTCTTTGCAGAGAAACAAGGGCAAAGGACACGTGTAGTATTGTATTGATTTATTCAAGTGCATTCAGTCCCTCGGCATCGTATCTCAAGCTAGGAGAGCTGAATACTCTTCCTGAGACAAAAGGTCAGAATGAAACGGACCCCCCCCCCCCCCACGTCGCCTCAACGTGTTCCCAACTTTCCAAACTTGTAGCGGGAGATATCATCATATTTAATGCACTCGCAAACGGGCCTAGATTGCACCAATTGTCAAGATTTTTAAAACTGTTTGAGGGCATGCCCTTTTCAAAATTTTCGAGGTCATGCCCTTGGATACCCTTAGAAAATTATACCTTTCATGAAATACCTTGTCCCCCCACCCCAACACATATCCTGGGCCTGAATCACATCATAGCTGACGCGCGAACAAAAGACAGAAGGTATGAGACCGACAACGAGGATGCTCCTACCTTGTAAATAACAAATCAGTGTCTGGAACTAACATCAAAACACACGACGTAATGGGGGCTTAATCACGTCTCGGAGACATTTGTCGTAAGGGGATTACTCCGCCAGTTCTGGGACATCCGTCTGTCGGGTGCCAAGAAGAAGTTCGGAATGCCAAATGCACAGGCGCAGCTGAGATCAGACAAGAAGATCGACATGCTAACGCAATGTTTGTTGTGGCGTCTGTTAAATTTAACATGTTGTAAATAAAACCTTGTCTGCCACGGAAATATAACGTGATCAAAGCGACAAAAATATAACGGGAATAGCATCGTCTTAACCAGTCCGTATTGAGTTTAGAGAGGGAATGATGTTCTTCTGCACACGCTGTTGCAAACATGTGTCTGTTTTTCGTTTTTAAAACTAACATTCTTATTGTCAAATTCTTTTCAAATTCATTTGTCTGTGGTCTGATGTAAAGTAAATGCGTGTAGTATAAGTGTAAGTGGTGGTAGTAGCTGTTGCAGGTGTTTTAGGAGAAGTAGCACCAGTAGTAGTACTAATCTTAGTAGCAGTTCAGTAGTTGTAGCAGCAGCAATAGTAGTGACAGTAATGAAGGTTGTAGTAGTAGTTATAGTAGTACTGCCAGTAGTAGACGTTGTGAAGGTACTGTTAGTAGTAGCAGCAGTACACCTATAGTAGTAGTAGTAGTTATAGCAGTAGTGTTGCAGTAGTAGCAACAGAAGTAATGAAGGTTGTAATAGTAGTAGAAGCAGCAATAGGGTCAGCAGAAGTCGTAGAAGTACTGGTGAAGTACTTGAAGTCGTAACAACAGCTTGGTAGATTTTACAGCTGTTATACAAGTAGTAGTAATATCATAAATATCCGCAATAGTAGTCGAAGCATTAGTAACAAGTGCGGCGGTTTAAGTACTGGTGATGATCGATTCAGTAGTAGAGGTACTGGTGTAGTGTTTGAAGTCGAAGCAACAGTTTGGTAGATTTTACAGTTGTTATACAAGAAGTAGTAGTAGTAGTAGTAGAAGTAGTAGATATGGGGATGTAGTAGTTATATCAGGAGTAGTAATATCATAAATATCAGCAATAGTAGTCGAAGCAGTGGTAACAGTTGCAACAGTTTAAATACTGGTGATGGTCGTAGCAGTACTGGTGTAGTGCATGAAGTCGTAGCAACAGCTTGGTAGTTTCAACAGCTGTTACACAAGTAGTAGTAGTAGTAGATATGGGGATGTAGTAGTTATATCAGGAGTAGTAATATCATTAATATCAGCAATAGTAGTGGAAGCAGTAGTAACAGTTGCGGCAGTTCAAGTACTGGTGATGGTCGTAGCAGTAGTATAAGTACTGGTGCAGTGCTTGAAGTCGTAGCAACAGTTTAGTAGTTTTAAACAGCTGTTACACAAGCAGTAGTAGTAGTAGTTATGGGGTGAAGTAGTTATATCAGGAGTAGTAATATTATAAATATCAGCACTAGCAGTCGAAGTAGTAGTAACAGTTTAAGTACTGGTGATGGTCGTAGTCATGATGGTGTTGTCGTTATACCAAAAGCAGCAGGTGCAGCAGTAGAAACAGCAACAGATACAGTGGTAGAAGTAGTAGACGAAGCACCAGTGCTAGTAGTAGTAGTAGTAGTAGTAGTAGTAATAGTAGTGTCAGCAGCAGGAGCAACAACATTATGAACAGTTTAAAGAGTAACATTATTGACTTCTTGTCGGGAGGGTTTCTAGAAGAATCAAAACTGTTCTGGTTACCTTCCAGATTGGCAAGTCGGTTACACCATCATCGACTTCTCTGGATGATTCAGAAATTATACTAGATCCCGGTCTCTCGTTTGATGAACAAATCAAGTACATCTGCAAGATATGTCACCTCCAGCTGGGAAACACAGCTCATATTACGTGGTATTTGACAAAGTAATCTGCTGTTATTCTGATATTGGCACTCGTCATTAGCAGATTAGACTTCTGCAATAGTTTGATCATGATTGCTCCTACAATTCACTATATGGACTCCAACGTATTCAAAATACTGCAGCCAGAATTATGGCCTAACCCAAAAGTATGACAACATCACGCTTGTTTTAAAAGAGCTACACTGGATTCCAGTTAGCCACAGAATTAACTACAAGATCTTATGTCGTGCTTACAGCTGTGTCTTCGGGTGTGTTCCTCACTATCGTAAAGACCCTCATCAATTATACAGGCCAACCCGCTCAGGAAGACAAATCCAGTTATGTGTCCCCGATGTACAGACAACCTGTTATGGTCAACGGTCTCTTGTCGATGTAGCATCTAAACTGTGGAATGGCTTGCCCGTTACGAGGCAGTGGGAACGTACGGATATCTGAGTCCATGTCCTCTCTCAAAGCTCACTTACTTTGTGTTGCTTATGACATTTCATGATATTTTGTGCGGTTCGAGCATGTATTAGTGTGGAGTTAAGTACGGTACAAGCCAGGGGCGGATCCAGGAATTCGGAAAAGGGGGGGTCCAAATTGAAAGGAGGGGGACGGCGGTCCAACATGCAAAATGTCAGTCCCATCCGGGTTTCGTGGACTCTTTACTGTACAATTTTCCGTATTTGATTTTCAAACGTTGGGGTCCGGACCCCCTGGACCCCCTTCCCCCTGGATCCGTCACTGCAAGCAATCCATTAAATTACGGAAAGTTAACTGAATTTCCGCTGCTGTCGTAAACATAAAAGTGTTATCAGTACCGACAGAAAAGAATTCGTAGGAACAAGGCAGCAATATTGGTGAATTCACAGTCATGTCCAATGACATGAATGTAATGAATGAAATGAATATATACTGACGATCACAAAACACTAAAGGAAGAGTTTGAGACTACCAATGAAACCCTCATATTACGCTCAATGCAAAAGAAGATATTTATTCAAAGTGTCAAAGTGTATTAAATCAATGTAAACCGAATGTTACCACATTACGACAGAAACGTTATGATGAAACGTGACACCAAGAAACATTAGTTTTACAGGAGTTGGACTCGATTGTTTTGAGTCGTTCATTTTGGGTACGAGTATAATATAACTCAATGATAAAAAGCTGTAAACGTTGATATAATTAGGTTTACTTGATGAGAAGACATTCCATTGGACTGGCTAGGTTTTTTAAGATTACATGTACACATCTTAGAAATGACCATACTGCCTCTTGGTCAAATTCATCACATCTAAGAGGACAACTGTTGTTTATCCAACAAGTTCGGATTTGTCAAGACTGAGCAGAGACGGCATACTTTCATTGGTCGAATCGTTTGTGCTTTGCATACAATGGAACATCAACAAACACTATTCTCGCCCGAACATCGCACCAGCTCATGTATTATAGAAACCCCTGAAACGATAGTACACCATAAGTGAAGGTTAAAATCAAGGTGGTGTAAGTTTTCAAACCAAACCAACTGACCTTCAAGGATACATATTTCCAAAGGTACGTATTACCCCCGTGCACTTAAAACATTCCTCGAGGTTATTTAACATTCTGATTTAGAGAACATAATCGTTTGTATATGTAACGTGTCTTTTGCCACTTAGGATGTTTGCCATGGCCTTGTTGATTTCTCAGCCGACGGTGTAACGTTTTGCACAACAGTTTGAAGACAGAGTATTTTTCGCAGAACCTTGCAAAGCTGTGTTTTTGTTTATCTTGGCAAATAAGGTTTTTCGAAAAATAAAAATCCGCTTAATATAAGTACATAGTCGGCCCTTGACTCAACACATGATGGCAAACAGGTAGCTCAGTCCAAAGGCCCAGGCTTTCGGGGACCCGGCACCGTCAGCCATGTTTACTTTATCAAGTTAAATATAGATCGATGTTGACTTAGAAAAAAGTCTGGGTATATATAAGGGGATTCACACGGTAGAAGCGTTGCCTTAGCCTGCTACACTCTGGAAGATCAAGTAAGTTCCAAACGTTGGTGCATTCTGGGAGTTCATGTTATGCTCTTGTCGTAGAATCCAGATTTCAACCTTCGTTATCTAACTTGGTGTGCATATCTTTTTCAGACCAAGATGTTAGCTACATTGTTGCTCTTGTTGGCTACCCAGGCATATGGACAGGGTCAACTTGATGGTAAGTAAATTTGAAGTTATCTTAGCTGTATTTCTTACCCTCAGAAAATAATTGTCTCAGTCATATTTCACATCATAGTGATCGCGTTTTTCTGCTATTGTAACCAGCTTGATGTAGGCAGTTATCAGTTGGTTACCTAACACTACAAATTCTGTGTGAGTCAGACGGGTTTATCGCACTTGTGTTGTGTACTGAACGTCTGACTTAGGCAACAATCTTAATTATAGATAATTATTTTATGAAAGTGCCAATTTTCAATGATGGCAAGGAAACATTGTATCTCAAAGAGGTTTGCTGATGGAAAGGTTCTGATATATCTGAACTTTGTGGCATTTTTGTCATTTTAAAGTTTCAGAACGTCTTTGCACTGGTGTCTTTGACAACAATCTTTAAAGGATAATTGCGGCATATATTTTCTTCTCTTGCTTTGATCGCAGTAGTTGACCTCGACAAATGACATATTTTTCATGTGAGATGTCAACCTTACAGAAGCATGTCGCTGTGTAAACATTTCGTCGAGTGTTCCTGTAAACTAAGTTTGGCTTTTGGTTACCATTTCCATGCAGTTCTAGTAAAACATGGTCACACGGTAATAACCTAATGGATATTGGAAACTAATTCATGTCTAATGTTACGTATTATATAATTATAATCATTAATACACGATAATAATCTAATGAATATTGGAAATTATTTAATGTCGTTTGTTACGTATTATATAATTATAATCATTAATACACGATAATAACCTAATGAATATCAGACACTAATTAATGTATTATGTTACGTATTGTATATTTATAATCATTAATATACGATGATAGCCTAATGAATATTTGAAACTAATTAATATATTATGTTACGTGTTATATAATTATGCTCATTAATGCACGATAATAACCTAATGAATATTGGAAACTAATACATCTCTTATGTTACGCATTATATAATTATAATCATTAATACATAATAATAACCTAATGAATATTGGAAACTAATACATGTCTTACGTTACGTGTTATATAACCGTAATCATTAATACACGAATAATAATTGTAATTATAAGACATTAAGTTAGTTTCTGATATTCATAAGGTTACTACCGTGCGACAATATAAAGCGACATTTTGATGACAGTTCTTCTTTAATGTTCCTGAAAGGTTTAGCAATCGGTATCAAAGTCCTGCTTTTTGTATATCTATATATTCGTCTACCAGTGTGTAGAATCATAAGCAGTCTGAAACTGACAGGACAGTGTAAACTTAAAGGGGCATGATCAAAGCTGCATCTCAACCAACAAACAAAAGCCATAAATCGCTCGTTTTATAACAAACATCTTTCGCAAATATAACGCTGGCATCCTAAATTTGTTGTGGGCGATAAACTATCCGTTATCAAGCGCAAGTCATACTGCTCTTCATTTTTTGGCTGAAGCAGCATTGACAGGCACATTCTGGTGACGTCATCAACCTATTTCTCGGTCACAATTGCGCATTCGCTATGTTTTACAATGGAACGAAAGCGCATTTTGGCCCTGAATCAGGTAGTGACGTCATCAGAATGTGCGTGTCGATGCAAGATCTATTTATAGACACGAGCCATCCTGAAGAATCCCTTGTGTTTAACGCGTAAATCTGCGTCAATCTTAGCGTTAAACAAATCGGAACAATGTGTGGTATAGAACAACTCGAAAATAGAAAAGGCATGCATTTAACACGAAGCAGCTTTGATTATGTCCCTTTAATTTAATTTAAACGACCAACTAGGGGAATCGTGGAGGAACTATTGAAATATCGCAAATCTATTTTATGAACTTAAATATACTGACGTCCAAAAGAAAGTATAACAGGATTCAGAGAGACTACTGAATAAATTCACAAATGCGTTGAATATACAAGAGATATCCCTTCAAGACTTGGAAGGTTTATCAAT
>JAUELE010269852.1:0-10014 GCA_031471655.1 Diodora aspera | reverse complement strand
AACACCGGAACATGTGATATCACACCACTAGCATGTCAGCTCGCACGATGTTTACTGAGAGCTAAGGTCCTGGACCCCGTTTTACAAAGCGATTTTAGCGCTAAGTTGATCGTAAGTCCTTAAGATCGAGATTTCACCATATCTTTTCAATGTTATAATCTCGATCTTAAGGACTAACTAAGATGCTTTGTGAAACAGGGCCAATGTGTCTGTACGCCACGGCGTTTGTAAAAACGTTTCTTTATGATAATATATCTGAATACGTAAAAATAATATGTTCATTTACGGTAGAACGTGTAATAACGGACAGATACAAACTAATATTAACGAATTGGTTGTTTATCTATAGTTATACAAATGTAAGTGGAGTCAGCGCACAGGTCGCAATATCGTCTGATTGGCAGAACGGCATGTTCAGACGATCTCATTTAATTTTGAAAGGTTAGGAAGATACGCGCACATACAATTCACAATACCTGTGACTAAACGCGCTTCTGCACTGTGGTTAATCTACCACATGTTACGCCTTAATGAATTTTTATTTGCTCTAATTTCGAATAAATCCGTGTAATGTAGCTACCTATAATTAGCGAGGTTGGCAAAGTACACAACCAGTTCCAACGATTAGTGTATATTACAAAAAGGAGAAATTTCTGGGAACTTCGTGTGTTGAGCTGTTTGGATGGCTATAAACTACTCAAAAGAAGTTAAAGGTCAAAAATAGTGATATCAAATATGTTATTAAAAAGAAATAGTGCATCCGAAATTCACATGGTAATATGTCAGCACACATGCCACATGCGATTGTGTGCATGTTTATGGTGATAATAATGGTGCAAATGCTGCATACATCTTGAATTATAGATTTGAGGACTATGTCACGTGAAGCAAATTTCCTTAAAATTCAATAACCTTCAGCATTTAAATATCACCTGGTCTCTAAGGTAAATGGTACATTTTCAATACTGACAATATTGCATGAAAACAACGTTTCCAAAATATGCTCAACTGGCTAGTTCTTGCAAATCGATAACATGTATCTCAATTTTGCTTATATCAGCTTTGACCCTTAACTTATTTTGAGTAGTTAACATGCGTGGAAAATTACACGACTCAAGAAGATTCCGACGTGTGCATGAAGGGTGGGGTTAGCACGGAGCTGAGAACAGAACTATAAGCACCATACAATGCACGACCAACGATGACGTAGAGTAGCACACATAGGTGAACTTCAGGTTTTAAGTTAATCAATAGATAAATGACATCGTCAACCAGCTTTTGTATTACACGAGTTACCGCCATACGACAGAGTGAGTAATGGGTCGCGTGTACAAGAGTAACAGATACAGTGAGATATATTTCGTGTTTGTCTCATTGGCTTAGAAGTCAGACGTATGTAAACTTTCCTGAATTATGTAGAAGCATCTAAGTACGAGATACTTGAGCCTAAATGAAAGTTCATCTACATGCAGAGAGAAATTTAAAATTCCAAAACGTCGCCTGTGGGATAATATAGAAAGCAAACGTCGTTCTCACACTGACGCTAGGTTGTTACTAGCTCTCCATGGCATCACAACAGGCATATGACACGTACAATCCAGAAAAAGAGTTTGGTAAGTTTGTTAGCCGCTAGGACGGTCAAAGAATAAACAATAGAAGGTGTTTTAACGGGTAAAACATATGTCTCCCTACCTATTTCGTACCCCGCCCTACTTCCACCGAAAATCCAAACTGTTCCAGAGTTCTGATTTGAAAACAAATGCAGACACCAATGACAAAAAGTCACAACGTTTGAACACTTCGCTACCATGGTAACTGAAAAGTTATTTTCAGAAAATTTTAAACCCCGAAAAGACACATTAGTGTTTGTGTAAAAAAGTACTGAGCGGTTCCAGAGATATGGTTCAGAAACGGAATGACGAAGGCAAGATCAAAATCTCTCCTCTCCATTCGAAGGGACATACAATAATACAAAATACTAATAGTGGTTTGAAATGATCCCCTCAAATAGTGGCTTAACTCCATTTGTACATGTCTTAGAAAGAACAAAAACGTTTCCAAAGTAAAAACAAATCAACAAGCCAATGATTATGTCAGCCTAAACTTCACTGAAATAGGTTTTAGACAGTTATTGTAGAAACTAAATTTTACATCCAGGTTGAATTGGAATACTATGTTGTTAAATTTAAAAAATAGAAAATTAAAGTGAGACCACTATTGCACTGAATGGCTCAAATGTGTATCGATCTTGGAAGAACTCTGTGACCCCAACAAGTACCGTGAAACACCTCAGTCAACCTTGGACCTTGGTCAAATTCCAAGATCTCCATAACAGCAATGATGACGAATCGTCGCGTGACTGCAGACATGTCACACGTGATACTTCGTCACTTAGTATTTAAACAGACCAAAACATTCTATGACAAAGTCATAACCATGGCAGTTAGGTAAGTTTTTATACTTTTTCTCAAATTGTCTCCAATAGCTATATGTAATTTAAGCTTCGTGTCGCATCTACCGTTCTGGTATCTCATAGCTGTAAGTTTTCACAAGTCACTTCCGGCTAAAGTTTTACCATGATTATTGATGGATAACGTTGCGAATATTCGCATTCTTTGTGTTCTTTGGAAACAAACCCACATACATCTTCTTCGATGCACCAATGCCAGTCCGATGTCTGTACTTCCGTCATTGAACCGGAGTTCTATCAAACTTATTGTGAAACGCTACAAAATTCATAAAGGTGAAAATATAATATTTTATTTCTTAGTCTGAGAATATTTGGTTTACTCTCCTACTTGAACACAATTCATCCACTGACGTATAAGTTTGGATTCAAGCATGAGAAATACACGCCAACAGATCTCTCTTTAATATTTATTCATCAGAATATCAAAACGAGGCTGGTATGCATACGTAACCCGTTATGCATAAATATCAAGAGTCGTCTATGCGTAACAAGTGCCACAATGATGGAACCTTTCCATACTGTAAGCAATAGATATGTGAAGTCCATCAGTACACGTATGTACATGAACGTCAGTACAGTCACACTCATCCAACATTATCCATGTTGTGTCCAAAGAGCGAGGACACTGAGACGAGGGCGTAAGCGTATTAGCCGGTGTGGGCAGATTCGGGCACAAACGTTCAAGATTCGGGCAACAACGCCAACAATTCGGGCAACAGCAACGTACTAGTATTTGTTATTGGGTTATCGATTTTCCTGGGGGTAATTCTTCGGGCAAGATGGTCGCTGGCCCCACCCTACCCCAACTCCGCGGGAGCCCACACGCCGAGGGCCAGGATTTCAGTAATTTCATCTCGTTTCAGTTGGCTATGTTTCTGTGTGTGCGTTATTCTGGCAGTTTTCAGAAAAGTTTGATTATCAAGGTGAACTGACTTTTGGTGTGTTGTGTATGGCTAAAAAATGTTTCTCGAGTACCTGTGTATCACCTAAATGCTGCGCGTCGGACCTTTTCATTTCTTTCAATTTCCCGTGTCATATCTGGCAGACTCCAAATTGTAACTCCGAATAAAATCCTAACACTGCTTACTGCAGTTGCAGACCTTCTTGATACAAAACCTGGAGTCGCATATTCAGTGTCTGGAGAGTATTGTCAACCTTTCTGGTCAGCTTTGTTTCTGATTACTCGGCCAATGTTTGCTATAATATAGCAATATAGAAAGGCCTCCCTCCCTCTTATTGTGACAATGTATCGGATAAAATATATTTTTGTTATGCTGCCTTTTAATTGCATGCTGTGTGCTCTCTTCAGTGCTTTCATCGTCCTGTGTCTTGTTGGCACGGCATTTGCCTTTCCACAATACCAGACTCGCATTCCCAACGGCGATCGCGTACCACACCCATGTAAGTCCAACTACATCTGGCATGGTGTCGGACATCATAACCCAATGGGAGCTGGTGTCAGGAACATCTTTGGGGAACACTTTCAGGCTGCAGGCAATAGGGTATTATCTCTATCATACTTATGTATTCTAACAAATTTAAAGCAACACTGCCAACCGTTAAATATACCATGAAGATGAAGAATTAATGAATACTACCCGAGCTTACGTCGTCAAATGATACAGGCCCCCGTTTTCCGAAAGCACCGTATCGTTACGACCTCATAAACAACGTCTTAATCCATGTCTTAACGTTTTTTGACCGTTTCACAAAGGTCTGCAAATTTGCACAGCGTGTTAACTAAGGCGAAAACGTACGACATCTTAAACCTCGTCGTAACTTTACGATATCCTAAACTTACGATGCTTTCATAAATCGGGGGCCTGGTGAGTAAAAAGGAAGGGATCACGCAGGGTCAGAAAATGGCGAAAAACAGAAAATTCAAAATGGCGGCCAAACCACTTTTGTAGAAGGTCAAAGAATGTTGGAATGTGACCTTGACCTTCAACCGTGACCTTCAGAACGCTGAATTTCTTATTGCTGCGATATACATGTAGGACCCTATGCCATTAGATGCCATCATCACTTTTTCTCTATGCCTTGCCGTTTAGGCTGCATCGAGGGTCAAAATTGGGGCTAATAATACGAATAATAATCCTATGAATTACAACAAGACAAACCAACTTTTGGTTGGTTTGTCTTAATCATGGTCCTGGTGCTAAAGTATTTTGGTACGCTTTTCAGTGATCCCTTACTTTTGTCTTCAGTATACATGTATATTCATGTTAGCATCAATTCTGGCTCAGAGTTTGCTATTCATTAATCTAAATAATTGTTCAAACATAATATTCATGTATGTACATGTACTGTAGTCAACACACTTCGTAAGGATCCTCATCTGTTCAGCCAACTGTATCATCAGGTCATCTTTAAACATATCTTTAGGTAAATCAGTTAGGAATGCATTTCAAATGACTGTATGATAATTTATACAGTGGACAAAGCACCTATGTCGCCTGGACTCCGATGGTGACGGCAAGACAAATGGAGAAGAATTGGGAGATCCTAACTGTGTGTGGAGACCTGGAACATTCCCGGCCATTTATCAAAGCTCAAGACTAAGCCATCCAGGTACCATTACATCATGTATTATAAAATTAGAATTGCATTTAGTTACAAAGTTGGTATTAATCCAATGGACAGCTCCGACATCAAAGTGATGCAACGCCTATTTTTTAATACAGCATCTGTGTCTTCATGTTTAGATTTCGTCCATCAGCTGACTTCAAAACGTCTTCAGACTATTACAATAGTTTTACATTGTATCAAAACGTCTTCAGACTATTACAATAGTTTTACATTGTATCGTATGAGCTGGAGTGTAACAATCGAATGCCCTGTACGTCAATTATAGATTAGGGTTGTTAGACTTGATGAGAAATGTAGGGATAAAAATTTCAATAGAGAAGTCTGAGGGAAAATGTCCGTTATGATAGCTATAGAAAATGAAATCCATTTTACATTTGTGTAACCATTTAATACTGAACTGAGATGTAAATTTATATATTCCTGAACGATTTCTGTCAAAACCAGCATTTGCATCCATTATTTCTTTAGGTGATGAATCAACAATATTAAACCTGACATAATTGTATATAAAACATGCAGTATAAGTAGAAATGAACTGTTACAAAGCATTCATTAACTCACTGTATCTACTCTGTAACTCTTGTGTATGTGGGCCGAAGGCCTTAAATATAATAAACATCTTTGGCTTTGACTTGGACTGTGTCGTATGCTACAGGTATTTGCGACCCTTGGAACAGCACCGTGTGTAGAGGCAAAAACACGTGGCTGACCTGTAATGTCGGAGAATTCATTTGCCCTGCTGTAAATCAAACAGGTATGAAATTTGACATTTCAATCCCCCTTCTACATAAGCAGATTCTTTGTTTCATCTCACCACAAATGACATTGTATAATATCAAAAGAAATGACAAATTCTAATGACTGACGCGAGAAGACAAATAACTTATTTTGTGTCTTGATTAAATGCGATTGGCGCAGTTTTTAAATGTTCTGTATGAGCACATTCGTCAAGTTATGTTATAACATGTAGCACATTCTAAAAAAACGTTCACTCTAACTCTTCCTGCATTTTCACAAACATGCAGGACTGTTCGCCTAACTATTTTATCATAACATCGTGTTAACCAGTGTGGGGTGGTCTTTTTGAAGAAAACAGATTTATAACTGACACTGCATGGCTAACATAATACAGGTTCGCCCTTCTCTTAGAAACGAGTTTAGAAAGAAAACAACAAGTACACTAGTTTGATTACTTGTTTTAATGGCGCATAATAAATGACATAAAATACACCAGCGCACTTATATTGCATTTTCAGGTGTCAATAGCACTGTTTTGAAGTTCCCGAAGACAAAGGTTCCCAACACTGTGACGAACTATTACTGCATGACCTTTGACCTGCCGCAAGATGGCGACTATCACATGATCGCTTCCCAACCGGTCTTGGACAATGTGAATGTCATGCATCACATTCTTTTGTACGGATGCCGAGATAATGGTGAGCTTCGAGTGTATGCCAAAAAAATGAACTTTCATATTTTTAATAACAGGCGAGGAAAATTTAGCCCAATGAAAAGTTAATTCGTATATCCTCTGATCCTTTATCCGAAGTACATACTTGTGTTAAGATCCTAAGGCCAAGATTCTTAACACATGTAACAGTAGAGACATATTATTATGCCTGGGACTAGCCACCTTGCTTAACTGTGCATTGAGGCAGGTCCAAAGGAGAAAGGAGTATCGAAGAGTAAGATGTTACTTTTCCTATACCTTGTCTCATTATCTTTACAAAAGTCTTCGTGCATATGAAATATTGAACAGTCAAAAATGTAACCTGTCTACCCAAGAGTAGTACATCCATCCAGTAGTAAATAACTAGCAGCACATTAGTCAACACAACATAATTATGTCAATGACATTATTCAATTGAATTGAATGGTTCAATTTCCAGTCAAAGCTACCACGGCTCCTCATTCCTGCTACATGGCGCAACGCGGATGTTTTGAGGTCATAGGGATGTGGACAGTTGGCTTTGCCGGTCAGTGCCTCTACAAAGACGCTGGGTTTAGGATTGGTACAAAGGGTTATAAGGTGGCTGCCCTGGAGGTAAGTAACAAATCAGGCTGAAAACTTGTAACGTGTTTTGAGGCTTCGCCCCTACTCAAAGTCCTCTTGTTTGACACTTCTTAATAAGAAAGCATCAATGGTGTTGAAATGATGTCAGGATGTCGGTGGTTGATGGTGGTTTATTCCGTAGATATAGTACAGAATCTAGTACACGTGACTGCGCGCTCTTGGGCGACCATACCGTGACACTCACGACAATCCAAGGGAGGTAACTCTCATATGACTACGAGATGAACACTTGGGGGCGCGGAGTTGGCGTAGTGGTTAGCGCCGAAAGGTTCCGAGTTCGAATCCCGCCCGGGTCACTGTCGTATTTCCTGGAGAGGGGACCCCCTGTTACCACCGTGAGGATATAGTCGAAAAAATTGACTGAAAGTCACGTTAAAACAAAAAAACAAACAAACAACGAGATGAACACATGTACAACTAACGTTACATGCTCGAGCCTAGGTAACCGCAGTATCTTACAATTGGTACATTGGACGTTCAAAGCAGTGACTGTGGGCGGGGTCTTACAATTGTCGAGATACCGCATACAAACATGCAGTGCGGCACACTATCACAGTAAATACAGTATGTTTGTATTCATTGTAAATTGTTAAAATACATCACGAAATAAAAGTTCCACTGAGGTGCTGCAGACCGCAGCTCAGAATAGGCAAATAGGAACATTAATAATCCTGCCTAAAGAACATTATAATAAACAAAGCAAACGGGTTTGCTCGTTCATTATTCATGTCACATCATGGTACGACCTACAAGCACGTTATTGTTCCCTTTGCCCAACCGACCTCAAATTATAGTACCGACCCTATTATTTTGGTGGCATACAAACAAATCACTCAAGACGTTTACTTAGCAGTTTACATTTTATCAGTAAAATATATTTTAAAATTTAAAGGACCTGCATATTCCAAAATTTAAAGAGGTTTTTTCGAAACTACACTCAATTTGTGGGCCTAAGCAAATATATAAAAGACATGGGTGGCGCCAGGAAGTCCCCCACGGAGAGTGGGAGGTGGGGTGTCTGAGATTCTCGACAGGGGGTCTGAAATCCCCGACAAGGGACACTAAAGACGATCTGTTTTTTTCCTAATTCTTCATCGACAATCACCATATTTTGCCCCGACGGAAGGGGAAGGTGGTGTAGTCTTCCCCGTACCCTCCCCCGACTGGCGCCACCCCTGATTAAAGATCAACATGTACTATCACCTTTCAGTTTCACTGGAACAACCCAGACCGTCGTGACGACTATTGGGACGGCTCTGGACTCAGAATCTACTACACCCCTCACATACGTCCCTTTGACGCTGGAGTGTTGATGATTGGTCAAGAGTATCTGGACATACAGCCTGGACAGGTGAACGTATCATATACTAGCTCATGTCCAGCACACTGTTTGCGAGACGCAATGACCGGTGCGGTGCAAATAACAACTGCAGTCAACCATATGCATTATCTGGGTAAGTCTGCGTGCAGTCAATGTTCAGCATTAAACAAAATACCAGTACTACTACTACTACTACTACTACTACTACTAATGATAATAATAATAATAATAATGTTATTTATATAGCGCCTCGTTTCCATCTAACGGCGCTTATGTACACGCAATACAAAAAGAGAAAAAAGACAAATAAATGATTTGTTCAGCTGGATGAGTTAATTGTAGGCTTTAGAGAACGGATAGGTCTTTAATCGTGTTTTGAAGGAAGTTTCGTCCGCGTTTCGTCTTAGTTCTAATGACAGATTGTTCCAGAGTCGTGGTGATGACACTCCAAATGCTGTATCACCCATGCCGGCGCTGCGCTTTGGCCTGGAAAGTAGACTCTTGGCACCAGATCGGAGTGTCTTTAGTGGTCTGTATATGTTGATCAGATCCTAGAGATATGATGCGCTATGCTCATGATATAGAACTCTACGAGTCAGTAGGGGAACCTTGTAGTCTATCCAGTGAAGAACAGAGAGGCAGTGGAGTGACTTCAGTATGGGACTGATGTGGTCAATGCGACGAGTACGTGTAATTACTCAACCTAACGGTTCATTGTCTTTGGACAGTTTGGCGTCTGAAGCATGTAAACAGGATATATCTTTGTTTGACAATCTGAAGAGACTATTTTGTTCCTTCATTTGTGCATGCGAAAACTACGTAATTAACCCGATGTGAACCAGCATACCATCTGCTAACGGGTTGGTGGATTTGAACACAATTCCTAAAGACATGTATCGCTAGGTCAGTGCATTACCATGAAGGTATTCCGCGCCCAAGAATGCTTGTAAGCAGGGTCGGTCTTAGGGACCGGGGGCCCAATTGTAGGCTACTCTAGCGGGGTCCAGTTTGAGGTCATTAAGAGGCTGGTTATATTAGTCGGACCTTTAGTGGGACTCTTTCATCCACGTGTTCACTTTCAGGAGGAAAGGCCTCATCATCAGTGGGAACTATAAGAAGTAAAAGAACAGACCCCCGTGCTGTAAAGATAGAGAAAAGATGAACTTAGCGCGGGGTTCTATCAGGAGCGTGGCCCGATTGAGAGCAGTCGGTCAAATCTGTTTAACAACCGTCCCTGCTTGTAAGCTAAACCGATACTTTATTTCAGGAATATCTCAGAATGTGGAACAGATCCGGAATGGACAGCGGCTTCGATACATCACAGATGATCAAGCATATAGTTACGACAGCCCAGTTATCCATGAGTAAGATCTGTGTATACTTGGTCTGCATTATGCTTTTTTGAGTAGACAAAGGATGTTTTCCTAACGTGTGATGCCAGTTAAAGCACTGTTTAGGTAGTCAAGGTTAAAGTTACTACAATTGTTTCCGAGTGGTATGTCTGGTTATTGCACACTTTCGATGGTTTGATTGACAACCGTGAAGGTAACGAGTGCGAAG
>JAUELE010269841.1:0-10014 GCA_031471655.1 Diodora aspera | reverse complement strand
AAAATATTGGGAACTGTTACATAAAACTTGACACACACATTGGGTAAATAGTGTAGTTGTGCCTTTTGAAGGTCAGAGGACCCCCACCCCTCAAATGTGGGCGTGGCCTGGGGGTCAGTGGTGCATATGTTTTTTTTTTATTTCGGCACGAGATCTCTAGAAGTATTGAGAACTTTTTCATAAAACTTGACACACATTGGTTAAATAGTGTGATAGTGCCTTTTGAGACGCAGAAGTTCCCCACCCCTCAAATGTGGGTGTGGCCTGGGGTCAGTTTCGAATATGAGCATTTTCATTTTCAGATCAGATCTCTGGAAGTGTTGGGAACTTTTCATAAAACATGCTGGGGAGGGGGAGACATATGTTTTTTATGCATAAAAACACTTTCTAGTATTAATTGTTTCTTTTCCAGACACCAACATTGGGACAGTGAATATACGTTAAAAGTCTCATGAACCCAACGCATAAGGTTACCTGGGGTATAATGCTTTAACTTTTCTGAAGTGTCTCCGTTCCTTGTGCATCCTGCGTATCACATTTCCGTTGTGACTGAAACATCACTCCTGTAAACTTGAGTTGAGATGATATTTTTCGTTGCAAGGGCAATAGTTCTGCAATAACACAATGTGTAAAGTACACACCGACGAAACAGTCAGTAATAAAAGAGATTGATAGAAATAGACGAAAGCAAAAGAGTCCTATTTAAGTTACTTTGTACAAGAAGCATTGCATTACGGGGGCCCTATTCTTTCAAAGTGACACCACCCCACTTCTCGGACGTTTCATCCTGCAAAGTATAACAACGTTATCCTTGATCCTATTAAAAAAAATCACAAGAAAACTGAATGCACAGACAACAGCTTCTATTTCTCAACGTCTCTTGCATGTAACTGTACGGCGTGGTTATATCCGTGCACTCGACAGGCCAAACTCTCAATGAATATATCAGTTATGACACAATCCATAGGCGGATCCAATGCGGGATTGAGGGTGCTGGGGTGCACATCCCCCTTTTCGACTAAGCTTTATGTAAAACTGTATTAATTAACTAGGGAACCTTCGCATCCTACACACACACACACACACACGCACACCTCTTTGCTTTCGAATTGATTGGAACCGCTCAACTTATTTATCAGGTATAATATGTATTTTGTGATGTAACACATACAACTCAATGTCTTCAGTTTGTATTCTCAGGTTAGTTTATATAAATGTTTCAATGCACAATAAAGCATACTTTGGATGTATGCATGTGGAGCGCCGTTATTGGACAATACACTTTTTGATCAATGTTCAATCAGAAAGAGACATCGATTTTAAGCTTTAGAAACAGTTAGAAATTGCCATTACTTTGAGCCTTAACCATCACTATAGGGGTGGCGCCAGGGCTATGCCCCCCCCCCCCCTGTCGGGAACCTTACCCCCCCTCCCCGTCGGGGAAAAATATAGCAATTCGTCGGGGTTAATTTCGGAAAAAATGTGTGTATTTCATTGTGTTATAATTTCGCAAACAATGTGTGTATTTCATTGTGTTATTTGAAAATGTGTGTATTTGTCGGGGATTTCAGACTCCTTTTCGGGGACCTCAGCCACCACGTCGGGGAATTCCTAGCGCCACCCCTCGCATCACTATCAGCATCTGGATTATTTTTAATGCAAATTGTGACAAACATTTATAGAAGGGATCATCAAAAACTTGGACGTCCTTGAACAATGTACAGTTGCTACAATTCTCAGATCCATTACACCTGAGCAGTGCCATGACCAAGACCTATTTTGAAACCTTATCGTCTGTATTGAACGCCTTGGAGCTAGTTATAAAGTTATAAACTAAATATGACACCACATTCCTTGATTTAATGTGAGACCTTAGAAGCTGATCGAGAAATGTACCTTGAAGACACAATTGTCTGAGTTTAGCAGCGTCGTGAAACAGTTAATCGATCACCAGTCATATTTACAGTATATACACGGCTCCAATGGCGCGATATGTCTACATAGGTAGACAACAAAGCTCATAACTAGATCAGTGACGTGCCTACCTTAACGCAAGTACGCAGATGCATCCACGTCACTTTAAAAAAAAATAGAATTTAAAATTGAGATAAAAAGATGGAAAACGATATTGAAAGATTATTTTTTAAACTTAAGCGATGAATACCATTATATAATATTTTGGCAATTTTAGAGAGTGAAATAGTACAGTTAAACTAAAAGGACTGATCGATATACGAAAAAATGTTCTTCAAGTTTTCTAGAACCCCGACACTTCTGCGGGCTTCGCCCCTTCGTCTCCAACCAGGATTTGACCCTGGACCCACTGGGGGCCTACAGGCGACCCCGACACCCCTCCCTTACTTCGCAGACACATACTCACGATGCTAGTTATGCCCCTGTAAATCAATCTTCTTTTTAAAGTTGCAAAAGGTTTTAGATTATTAAAAGCTGCCAGGGTTTTGTCATTAAGAGTAAATGAACAATATTAAGTATTAATTTACACGAAATCCAGGGTATAATGACAACGCCAACGGGCGTATACCCTGGATGTACTCGTATTCATTATGGTGTTTTGTGTGTATGGAAAGTCCAAGTCTGCTAAATATAAATAACCAATAAAATGTTGCATTCCCTGCACGAGAAGTAACTCTTGATACATTTAAACACATAACGTCTTTACTTCGCCGAGTGTTAGGACAGAAGCGCCACATGATTGGATCCAAGCTTTTGCTATGGAAGCTTCACTGATTGACGTTCGAGACGTTCGTCGTGAATAGGAGTGATTCAAGGGCATATGACCCTTGGCGACGTCATTATACCCTGGATTTTGAGGATGTGCAGATTGGTGCAGTGATGCAATGTGTGAGTTTGAATTCCAAGTTTTTGTTACAAAACCTGAAATTGTCTATATGTAGCTGAAATATCACTAAACGCTGCGCTAGAATAAAACATGTCCAGTATAAAGTGTGAAGCAGGGTGGCGCCAGGAATTCCACGGGTGGGGTGGGGGAGGGTGTGTCGTCAATGACAATGGTTTTGAAATCCCCGACAAATACACACATTTTCAAATGACACAATAAAATACAAACATTTTCTCTGAAGGTTCCCCCAATGAATTGCTATATTTTCCCCCGACGGTGGCTAAGGTTTCCCGATAGGGGGGCTGTAACCACATCCCCACACCCTTCTCAGCCACCCCTGATGTGAGGATATCTGATTCTTTGTATCATGAAATCCATGGATGACAAACAAACGAGAACGTAATTATCGAATACTTACTGCAGTAATATAATGACCTTATTGATTCACTGCTGCCTACCACTGTGAAAATGGCATCCCGATTCGTATCACTGTTTCAGTAATTCCGAACTACGCAGATACTAAATAGTTTAAGTTTACAAAAACTGTGCAGGTCACAGACACAGTGTCATCGCCCTACTTTTGACTATCCTCGCCTTCAAACTCGACCGACATGATCGGGTATTAACTCCCCATTAAATATCTGTTAGGTAAGAATGACAGGCAATCTACTTCTCCGAACAGAGTGGACATGTTCTAAGAAGCCGACTAGGGAAAAGATCACAGACAAATTATCCAATTATTTCTCTTCCTTAATAAGGTCTAACTCGAGATCTTGAGCCACATTTCTCTTAACCTGGCGTGCCTAATTCTTGTGGACCTACAAAGACCTCACACGGCGGCCTGCGCCTAGTTTTAGCACACAAGGCTATACATATATTTGTCAAATATATTTTGTAATTGGTTCTTAAGTTAGGATGACACAAAAATTGGCAGCTTGCTTCTTTGACAATCTTCCTTGGACACGGAAGATTGTCAAGGAAGCAAACTGCCAATAAGGTCCAAGTACCCCGATGCTTGTTGTACAAGACGACTAAAATGGGGAGCCCCTGCTTTCACATTTTTTCTATTGATCTCTTTTATGGGGCCCTTTCCGTCTGGATGCATTCTGCACATCACGTTGCTTTAAGGTTGAAATAGTGCCCGTATATAACTTCATCTCAACTCCGAGACAATATTTATGATACTGTCATTGCAATTACTTTGTATCAGTCGTAGACAGGTTTGCTGTTAAATTTATGTTTGCATAGAGAATATCCTGATGTATTTTGATGTACTACATTTTCAGACTGATGCAGAACTGGTTGCTGTAAATACCCCGCTTGTTATTAACTGCAAATGACAGTTGTTTCCCATTGCTCTGGAAACCTCGGCATGAACATCTAACGCTTCATGGAAGCGGAAGTAACGAGAGTACTCCTACAAAGTAGCAATCGTAGCTATTGCCCGGATCTCAGCCCGGTCTTGGAAAGAGACGAGTAGCTACGATTGACAAAGTAGAAGAGGATTAAAGAGAATTACTGAGAACATAAGTATTTATTTGGACAATACCATGGTGTAGCGACTACGAAAGTAAGGACACAGTCATATTTGGTATTAAACGTAATGACATAAAGCACTCCCTTATCGACATAAGAATTGTATCAAAACAGACACGCCCAGCAGCGCTACCAAAAATAACGTCCTGTGATATTTTGAGTAAACCCTCCGGTACTCACTAAGTTAACAAAGTCATGAGGAAGTGGTCCAAATTGGTCTGCATCTTTCCAATCGTCTTGTCCATGTAGACTAGAAGCAAAGTATGGAAATGTGGTTTGGCGTGGGTAATCTCGAACAGTAAAGTCAGAACGTTTTGTATCAACTTTATATATGTCCCACAAGAGAGGTCTTTTCTGTACGTTCCGTTTAATCATCTTTATCCAAACGATTGACATTCAAATACAAACATATCCAGTAAATTAATTCTGATGAGAGGAAAGTCCTGGTATAATTGTAACAGATGTGTCTATACACACATGTTTATATACAGCCACTGAAAAGTACAACTATACTACCCATCAAAAGTTTAGACTCACTGAAACCACTCACCATATCTCGTAGGAAAATCGTATTTGTGAAAGCTAACAATAAAAAAATAACAAAATCATTCATTTAGGTCTTCAAATCCATGTTCAGGAGGACGTGAGCATTGATGATTAATGAACCAGAATGCCGCATTGGCAAGTACCATACAAAAGTGAAATTGCAAAAGTTAATACCGGGTATGACCACTCCTGGCTCTAACACAGGCATTGCATCGACGTTGCATACCACGAATTAACAGTCCAATCTGCCGCTGGATAATGTTTTGCCACTCCTCTAACAATGCATTGCGAAGTTGGCGAAGGTTAGCAGGGGGAGGAACTCTGGCATAAACACGCCGTCCCAGCAGATCCCAAACATGCTCAATGGGGTTCATATCGGGCGATAATGCTGGCCAATCCATGCGATTCACCCCATTTTGTTGTAAACAAGCTGTCACGATGCGA
Source organism: Diodora aspera (assembly GCA_031471655.1). Classification (NCBI taxonomy): domain Eukaryota; kingdom Metazoa; phylum Mollusca; class Gastropoda; order Lepetellida; family Fissurellidae; genus Diodora; species Diodora aspera. The sequence goes on along the minus strand of JAUELE010269841.1, from coordinate 4,628 downwards.
GCTCTGTGAGGTCTGGCATTATCATCTTGGAAAACCGCGTGACTTGTAATGGCCCTTCCCAGTCAAGAATGTGAATGTGAATGTGTCAAGAATCACGAGAGCTCTCAGTGTGATGTCACAGTGAAATCATTTTGTAACCTCACAGTGAGATCACAGTGAGCTCAGTGTGACCTCACGACGTGATGTCACTGTGAACTCTCTGTGACCTCATACATCATACTGTGAGCTCTCTGTGAGCTCACTGGTGTGAGGTCATACTGTGAGCAAGTTGTGATCCCACTATGACGTCTACGTGAGGTCAGTTCTTGACTGGGTTTACAAGCGAGACAATAGGATCAAATCACCAAACTATCAATGCACTGACCGGTAAACTGTTTCATCCTCGTCTTTTGGCAAATACTCAGAGCCGCCGTTGTAGTTTCGTTATCCTCCGGCATCTCCAGGGAAAACCTTTGGTAAGATAGCACAGGTCCCAGTGATGAGCTTTCAAGCGTGTATATAATCCCTGCAGAGTTGTAAACGTATTCGATGTTAATGTCTGTGGGACCAGTAGTATGTTGTTGCAGCTGTATATACACCCCTTGAGGGAAGAAAAAGACATGCGTTGCTCTTGCTGTTGTCATGTACAGAGGTACCGAGTCCTTGGTAATTGAGCCTACAAAAGCAACCCCAATTGGCATTAAGCTGAGGATAGAAACGCACCTGAACACCTATAACATCAACACTACTACTGCTACTACTGCTACTACTAACGCTACCACTAATAATAATAATAATAATAATAATAATAACGATGATACCCAATTTCAGCGGGGTGTTCTGAGGCAATATTCGAGCAAATCTACTACTACCAATACTAATAATAATGATAATAATATTAATAATAACGATGATATTCGAGCAGATATACTACTAATAATAATAATAATAACAACGATAATACGCGAGCAAATCTACTACTACTACTAATAATAATAATAATGATAATACAAATAATAATAATAATAATGATGATAACGATAATACTCGAGCAAATCTACCACTATTACTACTACTACCACTTATAATAATACTAATAATGATAATAACGATAATACCGAAATTAAGGGGGGCGGAGGGTGTTCTGAGGCAATATCCGAGCAAATCTTCTTTCCAAGGTTACCCCATCAACACTGAAAACGTCCCTATGTGCCAAAAGCCCTTAATAGACTGTACTCATTGCAACACGAGCCTATCATCCACCCAACTTCTGCTACTGTTTTCTGACATGTGATATAACGGTATGGCGTTCTGGCGTATCCATATGGAGTGGTTTCCTGAACTTTTCATTCGGATTGGCGTTCAATGTCCTCGATGTGCTGAGATGTTACAGCAAACCCATGGCGGTAACCTAAACGTATGGGGGCGGGTATCAAAACGTGAATTTGTTCTTCATCAGGACAATGCACCTGCTCACTACAGCCGAGTGGCAATGGCTGCTGGTCAAGAATGCGGTTTGAACTGTTACCCCACATATTCTTCAGACTTGGCCACAAATGACTGCCATCTGTTTCCAACATTGAAAACAAAGGTCTTGGCGAGACCGAACATCCGATGATGACAACGGGCTCATTGATGTCGTGGAGGGTTGGTTATGGGACCAGGGTGTGACCTTCTACAAACAAGGCATAGATGACAGGCAAAACCGGTGGAGTGAGTGTATTTCATTACAAACTGACAATGCTGAAACATATAGATATCTTGCAGAAAAATTGCAACTCGATCGATGTTAGGCTCAACATTCTTGACATTTCAGCGTAGACTTTTGTCAAGCTCCTCAGGCTTGTGGCAATGAACAAACTGCGTTTCGTGTTTCGGAAACAAAGAGCTATCCCTGCGCAAGGCAGATGCCTTTCTCTACCACGAAGCTGCTCATTGAGGATGGGAGGTCAGCGGTCAGAGGTCAGAGGTCACAGCTTCTTTTTATGACTTAAAATGCCCCCGAAACGAAACCCGAAATTAAACCTTACCGGACATTATGGTTTAGGGTTAGTTTAGGGTTAGATTCCAGATGCCTGTATGCGTTCCAGACCCCAAGGTATCCCGGATCCCTAAAAGGTTTCGTTTGCACTTTATTCCAGCGAGGTGTTGGGGGCAGTCTGCTGATGCTGGTTCAGACCAGTAAGATGACGATTATCGAATCCACTCCAGCATTGGATTTCCCTTGGTCACCGCGAGGAAACACTTCACGCGCCTATAGCAGCAAGACATGCCTCAGTCTAGCGCAAAGCGAATGAAAGATGAAAAACTGGTTTGGAGACTACTTCAAGGACAGATAACGTTGGATTTTGTTGTTGCTTCGCTGTACAACATAATTCATGAAAGATATAATGTTCTTGGGAATGCCTGAGGTACGCTTCTACACTAAAGGTGGACAAAACTATCAACATCCCAGATGGGGCAATCTGAACCCATTTCACTAGATTTTAAAATATTGGGGGGGGGGGGGATTTGATATAGCAAACACATTTAAAATGGCGAGCTAAAGGGGGGGGCGGACATATGCTCACATTGCTCCCCCTCATCTCGGTCCGGGCCTGACATATTAGAGACAGATATAAACATATGTTACCTTTACAGTTAGTGTCCTTCTTGGCGCATTGTATTCTGTGGGAGGTTTTTCGAACAACCTTGGATTTTAGTGGCGTCCTTTTCTGGTTCCTCTTTTTCTGTACAACATAAAGTCGTTCTTATTTCAGTTGAGTCGCTTTCTTCATTATGTTACTGTAGCCGCATAAAGTCGTTCTCATTTCAGTTGAGTCGCTCTCCTTACTATGTTACTGTAACCAGCTTGTTTGCAAGCGGAATAAGCTCTGGTCACATGAGCTTTTTGGTCCAGCGATTTACTCAAGTTGGTGAGCCTGTTAAATCCTGTGTTGACCTCCCCCTTCTCTCTCTCTCTCTCTCACCCCCTCTCTCTCTCTCCCTCTCTCTTTCTCTGTCTCTGTATCTTCTGTCTCTGTCTCTCTCTGTCTGCATCTGTCTCTCTCTTTATCTCTCTTTATGTCTATGTCTCTAGCTTTCTTGACCTTTCTGTCTGTCTCTCTCTCTATTTATCCCTCTGTCTCTCTCTCCCTATCTCTCTCTCTCTCTATCTCTCTCTGACTGCCTCTCGCTATCTCTGTCTGTCTGTCTCTGTCTCTCTCTTCATCACTCTCTTTATCTCTGTCTCTCTCTTTCTCTCTCTCTGGCTGTCTGTCTGTCTCTCTCTCTGCCTCTCTCTCTATCTCTATGTCTGTCTCTGCCTCTCTCTTTAGCTCTCTCTCTTTTTACACCTTTGTTTCTCTCTCTGTCTATCATCTGTCTCTTTCTCTCTCTGTATATATCTCTCTCTCCCTTTGTCTGTCTGTCTGTCTCTCTGTTTCTCTTGTAAGCGTATATTATCAAATTAAAAATACACGAACAGACCTAAACAATATCAAATCACTGATATGATAATCAAATGTGCGTCGGACACCACGACCAAGGAACCCTTATCGGTAACGTGCAGCTGAACCCTCGTCTCATATCCTTGAATTGCCCCCACCCCGGTGCAATTATCCACCGTGCAGTTATATTCTGTAATTATATTGCATTATTTAGACTAGTTGCAAAGCTCATTTTAACCAAAGCATTGCAAAGTATTGCAAATTGCAATCAGTAGTCCCTCACCGGAAAAGCATTTAAACATTTAAATATACTCATTTGAAACATGTCATTGGACATTGATGATAATGATTAATTATTTTAAAAGAAAGCTGTCTGGTCAAATAACTTCTTTAAAAATTAAATAGAACACCTATACCTCTATCATTTTGCAAAACAGCCATGTTTTCAAAGAGAAGATGGAACTGACAGTCAAAGAGTTAATAATTATGTAAAAATTAATATTACTCATGTGGCTATATGTTAACCTGATACGTCAATGATACAGGTAAGACATGATCATTCTTAAGAAAAAAATCAAAGGAAGATACAGATCAAAAAATAACTTTTTCACAAAATTCTTTTAAATATTAAGTTTTTTTCCCAATCTCCAAAACGCATTTTTTGGATCAACAATTGTTTTTTTTGCATGGCACCTCTTCAGGATTTAATGGAGATGTCTAGCAAATTTGGTGTAAAGGTAGTAAAGGGCCTTTCTTTCCTTTCTTTATTCAAGATGCGGCTCGTCATCGGCTTTCATGTTTTCATTGCTCATCTTCTTGAGATGTTGATATGTAATACTAAGATCACCAGACAAAACTTGTATATTAACTCTTGGACAGGTATGTTTGTTCTTAAATGCATTGATACAAATGGTACGTTTGGTCAGTATATCTACAATGTTTCTTTCATCTATGACAATATATGGGTACACAATTTTGTGGGATTTCACAGATTAAATCATTATATAATAAGGTTAGTGAACAAACTCACTGTTACGTCAGTTGTTGCAGATGTTGATAATAGATGATTGATCTAGTTCAGCATAGACTTGCAGTGGGTTTGTTCACTCTACATTTACACAGGAAATCTGCCTATAAGTTTGCCGTATGACGTCAAACGGCTCTGTTTGACGACCGGCAATCAAAATATGAAACAACTAGGGGTTTTCAAATTCAACAAAC
>JAUELE010269830.1:0-10014 GCA_031471655.1 Diodora aspera | reverse complement strand
ACTGTAAGATTTGCCTACGCACAGGAACATCTCGCGAAAATTTCAACACAGATGTCGGTTAGAGACAAGTCGTTTACCATGTAACAATGTGTCGCATGTATACTTACAGAGCAATAAAAGATGAAACTCGTTTGGTTTTATTTTCCGAGTGTCTGGAGGGATATTCGGTCGAATTTCCCGGGGCAGAGGGATATTCGGTCGAATTTCCCTGGGCAGAGGAACATTAGTGAAAAAGAATTCCCTCCTAAAACAATAGAATGACGTCATCAGAGGTTTATATGTAAAGATAACATTGTTCCGGCGTTCTACTGTTGAACTGAGATGTTCACTTTGCGTTTCACTTTAAGAACGAACAATATTCCTGATACCGATGAATGGTAATATGTACGCGCTAGAACATTTTGCAGACCATGCACTCCAGTTTGAACACTCAGATCAAGCAACTGAGGTCATTTACTTACGCAAATTTGTCAGTAATATCGTCGCGGATAACCTGTTCAAAACTTCCCCATGACTAAATTGTCCTTTAAGAGTACATCATCGTAAACCATCTCATCTAAATTGATATGCTTATCTCGCAGGTTTGGTGCAGCGTTAGTAAATACCTAGCTAGGTTAGCAGGATATTAGACACTATCATCATCATCATCGTCGTCGTCGTCTTTACGAGCATCACCATCATCATCCTCCTCCTCATCATCATCCATTATCATCCTTACCACTCCCACAACCATTGTCGTCATCATCTTTACGATCACCACCATCACAATCATCATCCTCCTCCTCATCATCATCCATTACCATCCTTACCACTACCACAACCATTGTCGTCATCATCTTTACGATCATCACCATCACAATCATCATCATCTTCCTCATCATCATCCATTACCATCCTCACCACCATTTTCACCACCACCATCGTCGTCGTCGTCGTCATCACCATCTAATATTATTATTATTGTTATCATTATTATTAATATTATCATAAATGTGTTGGTGTTGTTATAATAATTGTCAAGGTCGTTCATCTTTGCTTCCTGTTGTGTCCTACTTTTTGTGACGTTTAAGGGATGGTTCCATCAATAATAACGTCGTGTGTAAATGTTTGCAGGGAAGTGGCATATGTCGTTGACAGACTTGATATTGACCCCTGCCTATACACACCCACCAACTTGGAATCTACATTGTCTGCAAATATTTGTGCACATTAAATCTCTTGTAAAGACATTGTTCTGAACTGAATTGTTGAAGTCACTATTACGAAGGCGTAGAATCATGATATAGGGATCCACTGCACATTGCAAACGAAAATAACGTCATTGATCATCAGGTAGTGTTATGATGTTATTTAGAAGAAATAAGTTTTCCAGTAACTGTCGCACAAGTTGAATACGTATTGTCTGATAAATATAAGTCGAGCTTGCGCAAAAGCCACAACATCGTCCGATAGGCTGCACCAAGCTAAAGTCACATTCGATCCTCGATCGTATTCCAAATCTTGATATCGTTTCTTTCGGAAATCAGTAGCCTATCGACGCTTCTTTAGCCGCATCAGAGTGACATTTGTTAATGGAAATATATTGATCCTTAATGAGTTGACAGGTAAAATGTATTACTACATAATGCATATCGAGTGAATAAATTGTCTCGCCAATTGGATTGACCTCATGTATTTTTTTCAACTATATCAATGTTTATATTAACGTTTATGTGTATTTAATGTCCTGTAATGCCAAGTACAGGACATTAAATGTAAATAAACACCATTCCGAATGTAGTAATATTTCCCTTTTATCAACTGTATGCCACTTCAGGACATACAAGTTCACAGTTAGAAATTAAGGAGTCTTTTTTCATAAGCAAATATCAACCAGCACTCAATAGGCAGTAACTCAGTGACACGACACTGAGTGATGATAATTGATCCAGCAAGATTGTAAGTGATGTTTGACATTAGGTCAGATCATGAAGTTGATTGACTGAAACAAGGCAACTAATGTAAATACTGTAATTGTTACTGATGCTATTGTGTGTACTGTATATATAAATTTTCTCTTCAATTATTGTAATTATCACCTCTGATGAGCCTACTTATAGGCTAAATATGCGTATCAAGTGAACCAAACATGTCTGTGTCACCTGCTTCAAACTAAGGGAGCCTTTGAAATAAGACCGAAGAAAAACAAACATTTGGTGCATACGTAAGATATATGTATTCAAGATTGCGTTGATTTAGTATGACGGAGCCCAATGGTAATTCATTACAGCAGAGAGTTTTGATGAGCAGTCACACAAAGACACGTAGTTGGGAAAAGAGATGGACAGAGAGGTTAATGTTTAACGTGCACACTCCAGATATACTGATTTGACGCACGGAGGTATACGTTGCCTAAAGGGCGGGGAAAGAGTTAGTATTTTGGCCCCATGTGAAAGGAGAGAGTTGGGAAAGAGGTTTGTGTTTGTTAGTGAATACAGGTGTGATTTTAGGGTAAGAGAGAAAAGAGAAGTAGTAGTAATTTGTTGTTGTTGTTTTTTAGCATTGTTTTTCCTTTATTTTATTTTATTACTTTGTAAATTTAAAAAATAAATAATCATAATGAATTAGGATTTACCTACATGTAGCTTTTAGCAGCTAACTAAGTTTGTCTGAGAAAAGGTGCCAGTGGTGAGTACGATTTGTTTGTTGGGTTAAGTAGATTGTGTATGGTAAAAAGAGATTGAATAATCTTCTATTTGTATCGTTTCCGTTTGGACGCCAGCATATATCACTGTTGACTGACGAATGAAGGCTCAATCGTCTTGAAGACGGAGTAAATTACATTGAGCAGATGTATCCGTTTCCGGGTAATAACATACATCATAGCAATCACATGCAAAACATTCAGACACAGTAAGAAAGGGGGGGATTTCCGTTCCCGGCATCCTTTGTCCTAATCAGCGGCGGATGCCTGTCATAAACTATTAATCAAGGCGGCATCTCCCACATCCTCAAGTAAGACTGTCATAATTCTATAATGGAGTAACAGCCGTTGGCATATAAGGGTGAATAATAGCACTTGCATTATCCTCTATAAATACCACAATAACGTAGTTATAGCAACAAGAGCTGGCAGCGGATTAGCCGATTTTATAGCGCGAACAGATTGTGTCTATAAATCGTAATTTCGTTGGAAACAAGCACACCGTGATCGAGATTGAGATAATGACATGCAGTTGTGGAGAACTTGAAGAGTGTGGTCATTCAAGGAGTACAAGGAACCGTTAAAGATTCGGTCCCGACGACTGGCTTCTCCCCTCGTCTTGTACGATATAGGAACCCAGGGGCGGGTTCAGGATTTCGTGAAGGGCGGAGGGGGCCAGTTGTGTCGGGTAAGGGATTCCCCTTGAAAATACTATCATTTTAGTGCTAGTCTTTGTTACGTACATGTATGTGTGTGTGCGGGGTGGGGGTGGGGGCCGCTAGAGCCCCGCGGTCTCGCCAAAGGGGTGGGCGAGATCCGCCACTGCATCCAGTGCAAAGTCTTTGATAGGCATTTCTTAGAAGTTGCTTGTCTTGGAATAACAAGACGAATTTATGTGTGTATTCCTTAAAATGAAAATTCTTATGTAATAAATCCATTTATATATATATACAAAAGATGAGAGGCATGGCTCTAATGACCGCGGAAGGTCGATTGAATCTGTGAAGAATCTATGAAATCTACAGACCTTTTCCGAATATACTACCTGGGTAAAGTTGTAGTAAAATTATTTACTGGAAGAAAAATGATCTAATTTACATGTAGATGAAACACTAGGAGAAGAATGCAAGCTCGATACTTGAACCTTCAGGCAAGGTGACTACAGCTCTAGGTAAACTACGGGACAGACGGTATGGAATACAAACACAGCTAATATATTGATGTTATATGTCAAAAGAGTACAAGTTTGAAAGATCAAAGTCAATCCTTGTACTGTTTCTCTTTACATAGTGAAAGATATAATTGTTCTCTTATTTATAGTGAAATGTATAACATTCCGAACTCGTCACCACACCGGAAGCGTAGCCACAAATTAGCCTAGATAAGGCCGCAGCGACCATTCGCTCTCGATGCTACTGTGGAAAGTTTGTCAGAAGTAACAATATTAACTTGCAGCCCCTATTTGTAGCACATAATACACATGTTCGTTGAGTATAGGCAGTGTCATGACGATGGCGGGCGTACATGTACTTCCTGGGAAGTCTTAAGTTTAAGACCAATCAACTTTGACGACAATAACATATTCCCCGAAATAACAAAAACGACTAATAATTATTAATAGGAGCGCACTAGTCTGTCTGATAGACCCTGTAATTTTTTTTTTAAGAGACTTGGCAAGTCTATAAACATGCAAGTCTAGGGATAGCTGATTACAGCTGAAATTCGGCTGAGGAGACACAAGGCTCTCTACAATAAAGATATATTCGGTGCAAAATACATGACAAGAAGAAACAATAATACATGTCAGAGCCTGCAGTCAGTCTAGGAGCGCACCTGTGCACTTATTTCCTACCATCACAGCACGAATTGTATTCCGGATAGATCTAACTTTCAGAGACCAGTTTAGTGTGGCGATCAGCTCAGTGCCCCCCCCCCCCCCTCGTCAATTTGCAGAGTTTCCAATCGAACATTTACAAAGGAATTAAGTCTCTTCACACTGACGATGTAATTTGCTTCATATATAACATACTGCATGTAAACAATAATGATTTTTTTAATGCGCTTGGCATGAGCACACTAATCAGTATTTATAAGATGACTCGAACAAGGACCCTAATTAGAGACAGTGTTGACAAGGAAATCAATGGTATGAGCGTGAGATATTTTCAGTATAAAACCTCTTAATATTTCATTGAGCTGTATTCCGCTCGAACTAGATGCGGATAAAGAAGTACTTCCTCTTGTGAAATATGATCGTTTCAAAGAAAGACCAGCATTATCAATTAAGCATTCTTCTTTTGATTATTACCATTCCCAGAAACTGTCCAAATAGATTTTCCCTCGACATTTAGAGTTAATGTTATGTTTTGGTATATACATGTAGGCGTGGGAGTCAATACTAGTATATTTTTACTAGATTCCGGCATATTGTGGCAGCCAGTTCTGGTAATGTGAGAAAAAAAATCTGCCATGACGTGTCACGTGGTTGCACCCTTACCCTTTTGAATAGCTGTAATAACGGTTAACGGTTTGGTTTGAAAGAACTTGGAGGGGTTGCACTGTCAAATATTAAATGTGTAGCAGAAAATATATCTATTATGGAAATTTGTGAGAAATCAAATATTATCGCTGAAACAGCTGAATGTGCCTTTCACGTCGATTTCATTTGACAAGTGAACCTGCTTCACTAAAGTAGCTGTTCACTGATATTAAGCGATATTATTTTTGTAACACTTTTGAAATTATGTTGCCAGATATGTAGTCGAGATACATTTTCCATGAGATGCACTACATAGATACATGTTATAGTAGTAGCAGTAGTAGTAGTAGAAACAGCAGTAGTATAGCAGCAGTAGTAGAAGCAGCGGCAGTAGTAGTAGCAGCAGCAGTAGTAGTAGTAGAAGCAGCAGTAGTAGCAGCAGCAGTAGTAGTAGTAGTGGAAGTAGTAGTGGTAGTAGTAGTAGTAGTTGTAGTAGTAGAGTACTACAATCCTATAACTTTATGGACGACAGTTGAGTTTGTTATTCATACCCGCCGCTTTGGCATTGATAATTAACATGCATGGCGCCTTGTAAACAAGTGTTCACCTTTGCTATCAGGATGAGTAGTCATGATGCCGAAACGGTGCATAAATATAAAGTTGTTATCCATGAAGTTGTACTGGCATCTACATGCAGGTTGAGCTGTGATCTGCGCCGTGAACTCACTGATTATGCATGGCTCACACCGCCTAGGCGTGCAGCTGCTGACGGAGGGATGGCAGGTTATATAGGATCCCACATTGTATCCTGACAGTGTGTCCCTCTTGTTTTAACTGTTTTAATATTCACGCATTCATTCATCTCCCTCATCACTTCGGAAAGTAGTAGTAGCAGCAGCAGTAATAGTAGTATAGTAGGTTAGCATGTAGTGGTAACACGTAAGTAGGTACTAGTAGTAGGAGCAGTGCGTTAGTACGTAGTAGTTGTAGGATGAGGAGGAGGATGAAGAAGAGGAGGAGAAGGTGGAGGACAGGAAAGTAACTGAGGTAGACCAGGAGGAGACGGGATATAGTACAACGCGAACATAATATATTATGTAAATTTAATTGCAAGAGACTGATACTAACAGGGAACATTAAAAGATTTGGTCAGATAAATCTAGTGAATTTCAGATGATTTCGGTGTATTGCTTTCCAGTGGTTCAATGTTTCACGATAGATGCTATAATATGAGTGCCACCTGTTGCGTCCTTTTGCCACAATAGCGTTGTCTCGGTCCACTATTGTCAGAACCGGATTCAGAAAAGATGAATAACTCCGACTGGCGGCTGACATAGAGAACACACTGACCCAACACAGTCCGTCCATAACAAGCTCCCAATTATCCCCGAAGTCTTCTCATATAAAAACAACGATCCCGAATCCATCATAAAAATGGACAATATTATGACGAATGCGTCCTTTCATATAGAGAACACCCTGACCCAACTAGGCTGGTCAATAAAAAAATCCCTTCCAATTATTCCCGAAGTGCTGTCACATGAAAACAACGATCTCGAATAATACATCATAAAAATATTGTGACGAATGCATCCTGTCGACTCCTCACACTTTTTATACATCTCATGAAAGAAGATAACTTTATCGTTCCTGCGCTGGTTGAGGTATCTTCCCAAAGATTGGCTTGGTTCTTTGACTCGGGCTGCCATCATTCCTGCACTATTAGTGACGACCATATGTTCCATATCAAAGATTACTGTGATGCGTCCCTAGAAAACAACGGCTTTCTCTGAAAACAACCCAGGTGCGGTTATGTTGAAGGCAACAAAAACCATCTGAAAATCTATGCATGAAGCTGATCGCAATTCATTCAGTTAAGCAGCCGAAGAGCCGAGACACTATCGATCAGATTCTTCTCGTTATCATTCGGTTTGCTATCGGCGTTACTGGTCAGTTCTACTTTACCTCGCCTGTGGGATGGTGTCGGCAGCGGACTGACAAGACACACCTTGATCTTGCTACGTTCTCAGCTTTGGTATTGGTATACGCCTCTTGATACGTCGTATCATCTTATACTCTGCACATCAGAACTTTAATCGGAACTGAAACTTTTGACTTTTGCGGATAAGTTGTCACTGTTCGTACACGAAGCCCGTTGAAGTTGTGTCTACCTGTTGAACATATTGTCAACACCAACTTTTGAAAGTTCGTTGGACAGAAGCACGCCTGCCTGATATACCGTTTTATATTTGACAAGCCTTACCCAAAGGACATTCTTACATAAAGGTATGAACTGATAATATCCAATCTACACTTTTAAGAGGAAATTCAACTTTTTGAATCAGTTCATCTTTCATGCCGTGTTTGTTTATTTGAAACTTGATAATATATTAAACACTTCACGAGATGCTTTTAAACAAAGTATCCTGATATTTTGGAATCAATATTTGGTGAACTGTATTGTACATCAACTTTGACGAGGCTACTTGCATAATCAATGAACGGTTCCTGAGGATTCACCTCTTTTGGAGCACCTGGATAACATAATACGGACTGCATTGATTGCTGCAGATGTGTAGCACGCAAGTCGGAAGTCTACAGGTGAGTTGTCCGCTTATTAGAACAGATAATAAGAGCTTCGGAGAAGAAATCTATTGAAAGTATAGATGAAGACATAATATTCCGCAATCCATTCTGATTTAAATATGTAGGCTTTGTGTATGTGGTGTGTGGGTGTAACAATTGCGCTATTATTATTATTATTATTATTATTATTATTATTAATGCAAGCTTGCTCCTCCTCCTCCTCCTCCTCCAACCCTCCCCTCCTTATCATCATCATCGTAACAAAATGACATTATTATTATTAGAGCCATCCTGCTCCTCCGCCTCCTCCTCCTCCTCGTTATCATCATCATCATCGTAAAGTATGTCATTATTATTATTATTATTGTTATTATTATTATTACTATTATTAATTCAACCGTGCTCATCCTCCTCCAACCCTCCTCCTCCTTATCAACATCATCGTAAACAAATGCCATTATTATTATTAGTAGTGCCATCTTGCTCCTCCTCCATCCCCATTCTTCCTACTCTTTCTCATCATCATCATCATCATCATCATCATTATCGTAAAAGACGTCATTAGTATTATTAGTATTATTATTATTATTAATATTATTATTAGTATTACCATCTGAGTATTCTTGCCTGAATATAATCGAAAACATTCAAGTTATACACAGATGGTAAGAAGTAAACGGGCATTCCTTGGTCATAAATAACAAGACAAGCACTTTCCATCATGTTTTGTGGAATAACTCTTTTGTTTAATTGACAAGAGGCAAAATATGTGACCTACACATGCTATGACATGCGCTATGTTTGTGTGTAGGCATTTTTGAAATTATTGATAGTCTGTTTTCGGGGTGGGGGTGAGGGGTAAACTAAAATAAGCTCATTAACATCATCATTTTGACTGTCCTTCACCAGTCATGTGTAACAGCTCGAATTTTGGCCAGATCAGGTGAACGATTCAATCTGGAATTATGTTATACCGGGTGTTTTCTGCATATGACGTTGGTCAACTGATACAATGTAAGAAGTTCATTAATGCGAAGGAGAACCAACATATATTATACAGTTTTGCCTCCAATTGTGAAGTTGTGGCCTGGCCAGCCACCCCGGACCCTGTTCACAAAGCAATCTTAGCGCTACGTTGTTCGTAAACCACTGAAATCAAATGTTTAACCCGCGCTTATGACATCATCCAGTTGATAAAGCAGCCTGTAAATTCAAAGTCTACTGTCTTAAAATCACTTCTAGATTGTTGTGAGAGATATGGACACATGTTTGCCACTTCGATTTTAAAATTAGCTAAGATTGAAATTAACTAAGATCGTTTTGTGAAATAGGGCCCATATCGTAACCCGATGGAGAACATAGGGCGCATATTAAGGCCCAACTATACTGACGTGCAAAAGAAACGATACCAAATTATTTCAATGATTCTCCCTTGCGTCTTTATATCATAGTTGATTAAAAGGATGCTAAGATTTCAGTGAGTGTAATTTGATTGGCATTATGACACAACTTCCTAATCTTGAGGGGATATCTCTTAAATATATAACGTAGGTGTGAATTACTTTATTCAGCGATCTCTCCAAGTCTTGGTATCATTTGGGAGCATTGGCCAGTTGTGGTAGGCAGTCACAGATGAATATTAATCGTATTATTCGGTACTTAGCCTTTGAAAACATCAAGGAACACTAATTTATTTCTGGTTTAACATTCTTCAGTTTCCATTGTGAATCGAGACATTCCTGGGGACAATTTTTGCCTGTATAATGTGTTTAGTAAGCGTACCACTTACACATTGTTAAGGTAATCGAAGTGAGCATGCGTTTGGATTGATATGCAGGCATCAATGGGAATATTCCTTTTTGTAAAATATTTGAAATAAGTGATCCGTTTGAAAATGTGTGAGCTAACATCTATTCTTGCGAGTGAGTTAACTTAACACTGTTTTCAAAATGTTAAGTCCATGGAGTTGTGGGAAAGAAATACAGTAGTATTTGTTTGGAAAAGCACTGGGTGTCTAGTCTTCCATCAGGAGTGATGTTAACATCCTATCGTAGGCTGTTTGGGTTACACCAGGGCAACGTTCCACAAAGCAATCTTAGCGCTAAGTTGATCGTAAGTCTTTAAGATCGAGTTCTCGCCATATCTTTTTAACTTTAAAATCTCGATCTTAAGGACTTACAGTCGACTTACAGGTAGATCGCTTTGTGGAAGGCCCAGGGTAATAATGTGAAGCGCTTTGAGCAAGCTTTACAAACATGGATTTAGC